>JMFS01033456.1:0-21204 GCA_000699545.1 Podiceps cristatus
GCCTCCAGACCTGCCCAAGCGGCTGTTTCTCCACAGACGCGTGGCCGTCTCCCCCTCTTGCACCTCTCCGCGTGCTTCCTTTCTGGTCAGCAGCGAGTCCTCACCGCAACATCAGTCAGTGAAGGCATCGGTCCGTGCACAAGCCTGCACGTGGGAGCCGGCGTTGCTGCTGGTTGTTGTCTCGTGAAGAGAGCAGAGAGCGGACCGGAGGCCCCTTTCCAGAGTCAGCGTGCAGTGGTGAACAGGCGGCATCAAACGATCTCAACAACCGCAAAGAGCAGCTCCGGCTCCTTAACGTGCCCGTTTGCAGACAGAGGTCATGTACGCGTGGCTACGTGTCAAGTGTTGATATTCAGGGACTGATGTGACAGGATAAAACTATAGTCTTGCAGAGAAACTTCTTTAAAAAAACACTTTCCATCTGTTTTTGTGCAATGGACTCATCCATTTATCTCAAATCACAGTTAAATCTATTTCCCTTACATGGAGTCTGTGATTTGAATGCAGATCGGTGGATATACACATGCCTACAAAGTTACAAAAGCATTTCAAGGGGCATTTAAATCAACCAGTGTTACACATAATGAATCTTCCTGCTTTCCCTAATTCATCTACAGTAAGTGTGGGCTTGACATAAAGGGCCGAGAAGAAGGAATTGTCAACTTCTGGTGTCCGAAATTAAAAACAAACCGAAACATTGCTCCTAGTTAACTTTTATCATCTATATTACCAAGAAAATATGACTTCCACACAACCCGGGTACATCTGCCCCATGCAAATGCGAAGCCCCAGCAGCCGATAAGGGTTGCTGCCCGCCCTAGCCCCCCGTCATCCCCTGCCTTCCCCCTTTCGCTTGGCTAAACCCCTTTTCCATATGGGGTCTGTGGCGGTGAGTGCTTCACGGGCACGCTGCCATCTTGAGTGCCATCAAACACCTTCAGGAAGGCAAGATAAACACTTGCTGAGGAACTTGGACAGAATTCTGGACAGCAGAGAGTGAAGTATTTATGCATCATAAAGAGTTTCCAGGCTGCTATTAAACATTTTAATTTGAACAATCCAAATTCCTAATATTCTGGTTTGTTTTAATAGAGGTGTGTACAGGTTTTTTTAACTCAGCTGTCTTTTAGGTGTCTGTAAGATTTTGTTTGATGTTTCAGATGAGAACAAATAATAAACGTGTGTGTGTGTGTCCAGTCTAATAAGCAAAGGTCACTGCATTTTGCCATTGGACACTTGCGGCTCCACGATCTGTTCCATGTCTCACGGTGACGTAGCTCAACCCTTCCTTTGACCACCAAGGAGCTTCCCGTGCCCGCTCCTGGTCGGTGACTCACCTGGCAGCAAGGATTCGGCTCCAGGCAGTGCCGCTGTGGAGGGGCTAAGGCACACGGGGAGATGGCCGTGCCAGAAGCTCCTTTCACATGGGTCACGTAAGGTACCAGCGACTGGAGGTATCATGGCACTGGGTTTGGTTTGAATGAAACGGGTAATAAATCGCATGTGGTAATAAAGAAAATAACACCGTAAGGAGATTACAGGTGATGGGGAAGTTCAGAGAAGAGGAAGTGGCTCCCTGCTCCGAAAGGTCTGCTAAAGTCCCAGGACTGAAACTCTGGCCCCACTTGCTGCCTGTATTTGACATCTGAAAAATCTTACCTCAGTGAGTGTATTGTCAGGCTTCTTTCCTCTATGAACACAACTTTTTAAAAATTTAATCACTAAGAAAAAAAATGTAATTCCTCAATCGTAATGCAGAGGAGAAAGTAAAGAAATCCACGCAACAGGAAAGAGTCTGGATCATGTGGCAGGATGTTTTATCGCAGAATTTTGCACTTACCATAGTGCCTTTGATCCAATGGCCTTAGAGTATTTTATGAGTTATGAGTGCTCTTTGGTCTTTTGTTTCCCACTCCTGATGAAAAAGGCTTTGTCTTCATTTTTCTGCCGAAGTGATTCACTGAGATCATGCTCAAATTGTAAAGCCAGAAACAAAACCAAGGCTTCAGCTCAGGTCACTGCACTCCTCCTCCGGGCCTTCTTTTAGACCCATCTCTACTTACTGTCAACATACCCAAAAAAGGGACAGTCCGAAAAAGAAGTGGTGAAAGACCACAAGTCAGCCCCTATGATTACATGATAGGAATTGTAAAGACCCCAGATAAGAGGAGGATGGGCACAGGATAAATACACGGGCTACATTATTAAGCCCTTTGAAGCACACTGGATTATGTTTGCACATAACACACCTGCTGTGCTGTTAAGGACTACGATCTGTCTTTGTTAACGTGCCGTTCAAATTTCATCAGGAACATATTTTTCATTAAAATACTTCAGTGGAGCTGGTCTCTGAGGCATCTGGTTAGTGGCGGATGAAACGCCGGGTTCCTTGCCATTAAAGTTGGTCTCCCTGGAGAGTGAGAAACTAATAACAGAAGGGACAGGAGAAAGAGGGAGCATGCAAATACTCATTTAGCCCACAACTGTAATGTTGAGAACAAAATTAATTTAGACACCAAAGGATACAGAGCGAGCGTGACCTTTAGTTGGGGATGCGTAGCGCCAGCCACCGGTGTGATAAACAAGTGGGGAGCATGCAGCAGGATCCCCCCTGAGCGCAGACCCCAGCTTGCCGCTGTGCTGAGGTGGCCCGCGTGGCCGAAACGTTAAAGGCAGCCGTGGCAGGGAGGTCAGGCAGGGAAAAGCATCCCGGCCTGTAAACACGGGATCCCCTGTTTCCCAGCTGCTGGCAGCTGTGCAGAAAACGCTTGCACGTGTAGTGACAGGCAGCGTCGGAGGCTGCAGGCAGCTGCCCCCTGCTCAGTCAGGCCACTGCTGACTCTGGCCACAAGCTGAAACCCATCTGCCTGGTTTTACTCCAACCGAATTGAGGGTATTTATTTGAAGGGCACCAGCGCCAGATCGGCTGTGTTGGTGGTTTTCAGCGGGCATAAGGTGGTGTGTTGGTTTGTGTCTCTCTCCCCTGCCAGCACAGTTGGGTCGGGAAGAAAATGTCTTTTTTTTTTTTTTTTCTTCCCATTGGCATAAAACCAAGATCGTGTAGTAGCACATATTGTCTGCAGACCACCAGGTGTGAAAGCAGAATGGCTAGCTACTGGATTCCTGCTCTGCTCCGTGCAGGGGGAGACACTGTGTTTGATTTCTATCTATGCAAAATATGCTGAAAGTCTCCTCTTGCTGATATTAAAATGACCTCAAGCTTCCTAACAGGAGCAGTAACAATATCCTGACCCAGGAAGAAATGCATGCAAGCAAGAGAAAGCTCTATTTGCCCTCATCCCCACTGGCAAAGAGGACTTAATTTTGAACCCCCCGAAGTAGTGCTGGCTGGGATACAAGCTGGTCATCTGTTATGGATAAATAAGGTAAGGGCCAAAACAGTAATGCAAATATTTGGTAGTTTAGAGGGAAACTTCAGAAAGCTGGAAACAGGGAGAAACTGAAACATGTCCTTTTGGAAATGATACTCTGCATTGTTCAAGAAAATTTCTCAAGCTATCAAAAAAAAAAAAAAAAAAGTTGCATTGGCTGAAAAAACTACAGTCTTGACTGGACAACTGACATGAGTACTAACAATTTCACTACAGAAGGCATTTAAATTAATAAGTAGGAAAAAAAAAGGTAAAATTGTCAGGAATTGGTAGAAATTGGAAGCATAAAACTGGTAAAGAACTTAAAAGAAGATGAGATCTGCAGCCAGTGATGTTGAGTGATAAAGATTTTTCTGATTTTAAAATATACTTGAAACAAAAGAATGGTAGCTATCCTACTCATCTACTGCTATGTGAAAAAAAATGACTTGTCAATTGGCATACAAAAGCAGCACAGATGTTCAATAAATATTTCTGTTCTGGTTTGGAGAGGAAACAGATGATAGAGCCATATTTCATACTTTCTGTTCCAATGGAAGCCTGAGAAGGCAGAACAAGAGCAACTCCAATTACACAACTTATCAGCAGCAGCTCAGGATAAACTTGCATCTAATAACTTGTAACTTTGTTTTTTTCAATGAGTTATGCTGGAGACCCTGTGGAGGCTTCAGACCACTGGATGAATATTCATGTGCGGGGTATTAGTGGTTCGGGGGGGGGGTGTAAAGTGAGCGGAACCCGGGCTGCCACAGACGTGTCAACCTTACCCCGACGCCAGACACAGGGATGGAAAAGCTGATAATAAAAAGGGAGAGTACCATCAGCAGTGCCACTTGACAAAGGCTGGTGGAAAACATATTTTAGATAATGTAACAACTTTGGTGAGTAAAGGTATAATGTAATAATACTTTAGATCTCCATAGAACATTTGGCTTGTTAACCCCTGACATTTCCACCAAGGACATTTCTTCAAAATTAGCACAGAGTGCATTAGAAGTATTAAATGTTGACTCAAAAGTGGTCTCAAAATGTTATTTTAATCTGTTGTCTTCAGTTAGGATGTATTTACCTGAAGATTTAAGCATGGATTAGGCTTTACTCTGAAACTTTTTATTAGAGACCTAAAAGAGGTTGTAATATCATCACTGCTCAAGTTTTCAGGTAACACAGAAATTGGGAGAATGGGAAGTCCCGAAGGCAGGTCACTACCACTGAGCAATCTGGATCTCTGAGGAAGCTGGGCTTTAGCAAACAACACATATTTTAATATAGGTCCCATAAAATTATGTATCTAGGAACAAAGACTGCAGGATGTGCTTTATAGCACGTGCAGCTCCCTCCTGGGTACTCATTACTTTACAAAGATCGGGGGATGATACTGAATTGTTAGCTCATCCTGAGCTCCCTGTCACATTAGTTAGCTTGTGCTGCTGTCCACAAGTTTTGAGGAGAAAAAGGTATCCCTTTTTGCTTTGACAAGTCTTTTGCCACTATCCCATCTGAAAGAATTATGACCACGTCCAAGAAATAAGACCTCGATCAAATTGCTATGAGGAAACAAGACTTGTCGGAAAATCAAGGGGAGAGTAGTTACCGCTGATATCAAAATGGAGAGATGATCAAGTGAATTTCATCTGTCACTACGAGAAATAATCACGCTACAATAGCACGAAGGACAACCCCCGAGGAAGCAAGTCTGCAGGAAAGCATCTGTAAGCTGCCGGGGAAGCTGCAGGTCAGGCTTAACCATGTGAAACCCTGAGCCTTTCCATCTACGCTGCTGGTTAATAACCCCACTGTGTTTCAGGCTCAGAGTTTCTACACTGTGCTTAGGAACAGTCCAGCTTGGGACACCCACCGGGAAAGCAGGCTGCAGTGTGCTTGGCTGAGTGTGGTTTTACAGCAGGCCACCGTCAAACCCCCCTTTCCCTCTTTCTCAAGGCACCCACGGGAAGAAGAGTCCGGCAGAAGTCTGACATCTGAGCCACATTCACATCTTGGTATGTGGACGGGGAGTGAACAAAGCACGAACATCGGTTTAAGCAGGTTTGACCCCGTGGGTGTGCAGTCCGTATGTGATGGCTGGGAGTATAAAAAGCAGGGAGACAAGTTACCTCTGCAATTAGGACTTTTGCAATAGCTTTTCTTGGTCCAGTGCTGGTGTTCACAATTTAAGCTGCTTATTAGGTAAGAATGGAAAACCTTTCGAAGAGAAAATAAGACAACATGGTGGGCAGAAAGACTCCAAATGATTTATCTGTTTAAGAAACAGTTTTGTTCCAGCACACTCAGCATATGAAGGGAACTCACCCTTAATAGAGAACTGACTTAATGTAAGGTCCCGTGGCTAGAAGCTGAAGCTAAACAAACTCTGATCACATACACTGAAAACATTTTTACAACAGGCAATCGTCATTGGAATAAATTGCTAAGAGCAAATTATTTTCCAGAAGTTGCCATCTCTTGTTGTTCCTAAAAGAGGAGTTCTACTTCAAACACAAATTAACTAAGGGAAGTCCTACAGCTTCTGCTACCCAAGAGGTCAAGTGAGATGGTTATAATAATCTCTTCTGACCTTGTAACCTATAAATAGATCAGAGTCCCAGCGGAAAAAAAAAAAAAAAAAAAAAAAATCTTTATCTTGGGCTTTTCCAAAACACTGTGGAAAAAACAATGGGAATGCAGAAAGATCACAGTCACTTTGCAACAGTTGTGCCTAGTTCGGTAATTCTACTGAAGAGACCAAAACATTTTGTGATCTTATTCCAGAATGTCTTTTCAGCTCTCCCTTCTTGCCTTCAGAGCTCAGCCATACCCAATACACCCATTTTCAGAGCTGTTAACTAGTCAACATTTGATAATTGTAACAAAGGTCGAGTTTGAAGTTGGTGGGAGTTTTGCCATTCGCACTTAATGGGTGGATCAAACCAGAGTATTTTTGCAATTTAAGGACACACCTCAAATTCTCTATCCAATGTGAAATGAAACTCTGGGGAATTAGGCCACACACACAACTGCTGAGTCTGGCTGAAAGAACAGACGTGTCTTATATACTGTGTCAAATACTGTTATATTTAGGCAACATTTGAAAAGAATTCTACCAACTGAAGTGAATCATTCAATAGCCACAGCACAAATGCCATGACAGCAACAGACACAAATTTATTCTATGCAACTGTGCTGCCTTTATTGTTCTTTGCAAAAAAGAGAGTACTTCACACAGCATGTATTCTGCAAACTTTTAGGTTAAAAGAAAATAACAAATCTTGTCTTTGAGTTTCTGGGAATGTTCTGACACGTATGAAGCAAGGGACATAGGATTTGTTTGACTGTTGACTTCAAAAATACAATGAAACAGTATTTAGATTGTATCAGTCTCCTCCTTTACTTACTCCCTGAGATCATTTTGATGATAATTCAGCATCGCCTAAGTGAAACCCTCCAAGTACATAAAATACTTTGAATTGAACAAAACAACGCAAAACATCTAAACACTCGAGCCCTTATGCTCCAAGCAGGACTAGATTCACAAAAGTTCTGCAACTATTGCAGCAGTACGAGCCCCTTTTGCCTCGAACTTGCTGTCCATCTTTGCCGTGAGCATGGCAGAGCAGGGTTTAATATGCTCTTCCGTCAGTGAGAGTTTGAAGCCACAGCATGCAGACTCCAGTGGGAAAGCAGGAGACTCAAGATCCTACCTGGTCTTTGGTTTGGAGAAGGGATATGAAGCAAGGTGGTTTCTATCAGGTCTATGCCTCATGAGTGTGAACTAGAAGGCTACCGGGTTTTCTGAAACTTGAGGTTTCCTCACTCACTCCTGAAGTTATTGTGTTTCAGTGTTTTGTTTTGTTTTTGTTTTTTTTTTTTTTTAATATTTGAATAATACTTTAATTATAAACCACAAAGAAAAATGACGCTCAAGCCTGCTGGCCAGGACAGCTACCTGGGAGCTATGACTCTTGGGCCTCTGCTCCAAAAAGTATTTAAGTACTTCCTTAAAATAAAGAGGACTGTTGCCAACAGACATGCCCAGAATATGCTCTTAGCGTGAGTACTCGCAGCTCATTCCCGGGAGAACAAAATGATAGTTTAAGTCTTCCCAGCAGAAGACGACCTGGAACTAGAGTGTCTCACATTTCATGTGAATGCCTGAAGCACTGAGAATTAGGGCGAAATGAGAACTGTTAGCCTAGGTGAAGCAATGCAATTGTCAGATTTGTGAATCTAACTCAGAAAAAACATCGAGGGGGGGGGGTCTTCCCAAAGAAAACAATTGTTTCCTATCAAATCCACAACTATTTTTGAATGAGCCATTCGTGCCTCTTCAGTGTGTATTCTGAAAGAACTGTCCAGTTGCAAATGAGAGCCTCCCAGGCTTGAGGAAGCAGGAACTTCTACTGTCGGCAATAGGCTCCTGCTGTCTCCCACTACTGTCCTTGTGAATTCGGTGACAATACTTCCACTAATTTTACAAGCAGCACAATCGGTCCCTTTGGACAAAATCTAAAAGTCCTGTTAGAAGAACTGAGCATCAAAGAGTTTAGCTAATCAATATGCAACCAGTAGTAATTATTAAAGATACTTCTAAAGATTTCCAAATATACATACATACATATATATCCTTCAGAGGAAAAAAAAACATATTTGCACTTCAGAAATACGGTTCAGATTACATCCACGTTTCCATAGGCTGAATATAGTATTCCTGAAAACAAAGGCAAAGGAGAAATGGAGAAGATGTACAGATTCCTCAGCAGCATTCTTATCCTGTCAGAGGTATAGAAAGGCCCATGTCTTCAAATGAAACGCATAATCATCATTTAAGACTGCTCTATAAAAAAACCCAGCACTTTTTGAACAGACCTTTGTTCAAAAGTCTGTGTAACTGGACAGCCCTGGCAAAATGAGAGAATATTCATTTATCATGATATAAATATTCTAGGAATAATCAAAACATGAAAGAAAATGGGGTTCATATATGCACCTTCTGCATTAAACTGGAGTGATCTGTGAGAATGGCAGCTCCTGTATTCTCCTTTCTCCAATAAGCGTGCTTCAACACAGTCAATACATGTTTTGCTGGGAGCACCAATGGAAACGGGGCTGGCCAGTGACAGTTTAGGATGGTGGCACGTACTACCGTGATACCACCCACCTGTAAATATGTCACTCCATTTGTTCTCCCAACAGCTGGCTCTCACTATGGTATCAGCTGCGTGATTTCTGTTGTCTTTCAGCTGGGCAATCACATGTGAATGTGCCAAACGCCTTTCCAACGTGAGCACAGGATACATGCTTGGCTCGGATTCAGACTGGCTCCCTCATGAAACTGGTGCTTGTGTAGGCATCTATAGTTTCATGATTCTGGCTGGGACGGGTCACAAGCTACTCAGCAACAGAACCAGGGCATTCTAATTACATTTAATTCTGCCTTTTAAGTCAAAACTATCTTGTACCTTTTTAGGTACAAAATGAGACAGCAAAAATACAATGTGCTTTAAAAACCCGCCTCATGGAACCACAAGATTTTGATGTGTAAAGACTTCAAAGCTTCCCAAAACATTTAGGAAGAAAAAGCCCGACAGAACATTTAAGAAAATCTTTTGATTTTTATTACTTTCTAGTAGTCATTTTCTCATGTGTACGTTTAAATTCTAAACCAGCTATACAATTTATCCTATAGATTTCTTCCCTGTAGGGGAAAAAGAAAAAAAAAAAAAGTCCAGGAAAAATCTTGGGAAAGAAAAGCTGGAAAAGGTACCATCATTCTAAATAGGCTGTACTGTTATTGCTTAATTAATATAATGAAACACTCGGGGTTGGAGCAACAGAGGCTGTGAGTTTACACTTGGCATTTCCTTTCTGGTTTTGTTCTTTCTGCAGAAGACATGCCCCCTTGTGGGGAGCAGTTCAGGTCCATAACCACTGGTCTCCCTTGACAGGTTTGGGCAAGTGAAACACTTTTCACAAATCAGCTTTTTGCTTCTGAATTTCTCACTTTTCAGTCCCTCCTTAGATGCCTGATGCTTAGCGTACCTTGCACAGATCTCTTTCGTGGGTTGTGGGGAGGATGAAGAAAAGCAGCGAGCCGTAAGGCTCCTGAAGAGAACGGCGTGGAACCTTCAGCTGTGTCAAACACATTAGTTTTAGCACCTTGATGAAACAGAGGAAAACTGCCCTAAAGAAAGGACTGCATAAAAGTTTGCTTGTGACAAGGATAAGATTTAGATCCAATTCCCTGGATCTAAATAAGTGTCCTACAAACCAAAAGCATCATCACTGTAGGGATCTCTGCACATGACTCATTATTGGCAGGCTCTTAACCCTTGTCCAAGCTATGGTAACACTGAAATAGTCCTGAAGATGTTTTCAGGCTCTTGAAAGCCTTTTTCTCCTTTTTTGTAATGTCAATTTGGCCATTACAACCACAGTGAAGTTACATATATATTGTCCTTGCCCATACCTTGAATGGATTAAAACTGGTCATTTCAGAACTCCAAAAATTTAAGTGACGTGGATCGTAAACATCCACTTAACCATTATTACCACAAAAAACAGATCTTCAAGTAATGTAACAACTCCACTGGAGTTATGAAAGCTGAGACTATCAAATTGCATTCAGTGTGAACACAGGGTAAGGAATACCAAACCATACGATACCTCGTGACTATTAAAGACAGGGAGATAGTTGTCTTCTTTCCTTCAATATCGAAAGCATATTAATTTTCACATAGGACATATAAGCAGATGAACGGTCTCTCCAAAACAGATAACAGGCTGATGAAACGAACAAATGATCTTTCATTAGAAGTACAAGATGAAAACCAAGCACATTAAACACAGAGTCTGGGAGAGTGACAGGAGGCTACTCCACTCTGCTACGTAAAGAGAGGACAGAGAAAGGGCACCCAAAGTGCAATGTAATGAGACAGGAAGGAAGATGGCAAGAAAAAAGAAGGGAGGAAGTCTGTGTTAACACAGCTTCTATCTGAGATATTAGCATTAAGACGTGACAAAATAAACACCGTGTTTTCTAGATTCACATAACATATGTTAATCTCTCCTGCAGCAGGTTCTTTCTGTCTCAAAGCACAAGAACCCCAAGATGCTCTCTTAGAAAACCGTTCATCACTTCAGGGAGGAGGGGTTATTCTGCACTGGTTTGCTCCTTATAGCTCAGTACACACCAAAGTCACTTTTCTTATCACTGCGGATACATCTGTCTGCTTTGTTGCTCTAGACATAAACAAACTCAAACTGGAGTATGCAGTAACCTGCCTTCTGGGTGCCGACCCTCATGGCAGACTACAGGGATATTCTCTCCACTTTCACTTGTGTGGAATCTTCTTCTGACTTCTCTTGAAATGAGAAACTACTGAGCACATCAAACAAAACTTGAAACATGAGCTAGCCGGTTTGAAACAATTAACATGCTTCTGACTTAGTGATTCCTATTTCCTTTCAGTCCCACATAGGAGGATTCAGCACTTGAAATACCTGAGAACCATAAAGCATTGCAATGTTCATCACTGCTGCAGTTGGCTAACAAAATAAAAATTTTTAAGTCAGTTGTTGGAAGGGTTCTGCCCTCTGCTCTCTTGTTAAAGTGTTACATGACAAATTGCACGCAAACCACATTAGCTTTGTGTCAGAAATAAATTTGGGTAGAATCTCAAGCCTTCCACTGAATCATCTCTGCAAAGATGGCCCATCTTTTCAGCAAGAAGCAGCCTAGAGAAAGCAAAAGAAGAGATGCTGTATTACTTGAGGACAACATGATAACAAAGGTATTAAACACAGCAACTATTACTTACCTCTCTTTGGCTAAAAGAACAGACATCCCCACCAGCTTAGCAAACTCGTCAGCTGTGAGAGAACCCTTTTCAGATACCTGTCAAAAACCAAACACACAAATAAATCAAATATGGCATTAAAAGAAGAATGAAGGTCTTTCAGCTGCTGAAGCAGGTCTCGCCTTCTGAAGTGATAAATCAGTAGCAAATCTCTTGTGAAGACAACTAGTTTGTTTGCATTTTTAAAAAGTAGAAATAATTCTCAGTATTTCCCCTTAAAAATACCTCTCTGTGTCCTGGAAAAACTGCCAAGTATAAAAAAGGAATGTAGAAGAGAGCTAAATTAGTAAAATTTTTTTTTTTTTTTTTTTTAAAAAAAAAAAAAATCACATGGTACCCTTTCCTTTGGATTTTTTTTAAAAGATGTCTTGGGACAAAATAAGTGGAAAAAATGCTCAGGCAGCAGTACACTGTTACAATAAGTATTTATACAGCCCAACTATAGTAAGCGATTCTGCAAACAGTGAAGCCTAAGTGAGGAATTAAAAGACCTGCTCAGGGCACGTCACTGATTTAAAAATTAACTAATTTCAGATGGAAGTGGGGAATTTGAATTGAATGGGATTTAAAATATCCCCACTGCCTATGGAAAAATCCCCAAACCTTAGAACTCCACCCTATATTACAGCATACTAGAGGGGTCAGTAAAAGCCACCATCACATTCAGATGACACAAAAGATAGGCTCAGACTTGGGACTCAAAACTTTGGTCCCACTGTCTCAACCACGCTAGTTAATACATGCTAAAATGAAACCTTCCCACACAGGTCAGACAGGTGGATGCTTAAAATATTAGATATGAAGTCCAGACTTATTGCTGCATTGAATTTCCCACATAAACGTTTTATTACCGTGCAAATTAATATTTTTTCCATTTCTCCATTGCTTCAGATTCAGGCAAACTCGTAAGTCCAGATGTAGCTGCCATTTCCTGCTTCCCACATAACTGGCTGGGGAGGGATCTATTCTGTGGCATTCTCAGCAGTCTTTTTTACAGAAACCTCAGATTCAAATAGTCCTAACTTGAGATTTTGTGAAGCTAAATGAGCAAATCTGAGTAATGGAAGTCAGCTATGCAATCTAATATGCACATAGGTGATTAACTATCTTTCCTTCCCAAACCACTACTCTCATCAAGGGTGACTTCAAGTTCCTTTGACTTCCATGTCATTTCCTGTCTTCACCAGCTGTTCAAAACCCCATCTCCCTCCTGCCTGAAACCTTGCGACTTCCTTTCACTTATTCTCAGAAGTTTCATGTTACTGTACATTATACATTAAGGACAGGGTGCTTTTGGACACAAGGCCGATCTCATCTTCCCTTTCCCTTATGGGCTAGCCTTCCTATTCAAAGCCTCTCCCTTACATTTTTCTATGGAGTTGAAGTCTTGTATTATGAAAATAAAAGAAAAATGGCACTTCAGTAATAAATCTACTATCTGTGGCTTTTTGCTGTTGACCTCATTTGTTACCAAGAAAGGGTTTTTCCTTTCCTTTCAAAGAGATAAGCACTCTTACTGAGGGCAATAAATTAATTAAACCCCAAAAATCATCAGAAAAAAAACCCTTAAAACAGATTAGGTATTTTTCTGTAAATATAAGGAAATAAACTGAAAGGATAAACATATATTGAAAGATTTAAGCATTTTAGTTTTGATAATTTAGGACAGAATCTTTTAGATGGCTACATATATTTCTCTTATCTAAAAATCTTTTTGACGAGAGAAAGCTGTACAGTAATAATCATGCAAAACACAGCGACGAGTTTACCTCATCTATCAAGTAAGAAGGTGTCTGTGATAGCTCTAATTTTCTTGACAGCTCAAGTCAAAGTCCTCTTTGATGTTTAACTTTGGATACACTGAATCAGCCTTTACTCAATATTATGAAAAACAAAAAATTACATCCTGCTGAATGCAACAAATAACGGGATAGCAGGACTTTAAAGAGTCCAGTGGTAGCAAGGTTGCAAAGGTCTACCACACCGAGCAATTTATACTATTATTTTTCCTGATGAATCTAGCTTAATTCTATAAGCACTGCTCTCCAACTCATCACTCTTCACAGCAGCAAACTCAGCACAAGATGTTAAACATACAATGTGCTATTTTATGAAATAAACCCAAACCAAACAACTGCCTATCCCAACACTTAAGAGCTACTTTCACTGCCTTCGGGCGCATTATGTACAACAAAGTCCACTGCTGTTAAATTAGGTGTTTAATACATGCCATGAATTTCATCCTGCAGTGCAAAAGATTTGGAGGAAGGCTGAAGGTTAATGAAGTTTGAAAAGAGATGGAAAAGTGATTTATTCCTTAAGGAGAAACCAATGGCTAAGATTATTGCCTGCACAGTACTTTGAAGATGAAAAGTGCTACTGAAGTATTACTGTTAGAAGATTTGGAAGTGGAATATTTCGTATTTCAAAACCTCAAAAGGAAATCCTGTACCTCAAGTTTTTATACTTAATGTGTTTAAATTTCCCCAGCACAGTCAGAACACTGAAGGAAATGAAGTACGCTTACTGTCTCTAAAGCAGAAGCTACCATTTCCTCTTCATTATGAGACTGGAGTTCAATCACCATCACACCACTGTCAAATATCCGAAGCCTAAAATCAAAACAGAGAGTCAGAGTAACTAAAACCTCTGTGCACATCACCTATGGTCACATTTCTAATGCACCCACACCTATAACCACATTACAAAAAGAAGAAATAAAAAAAAACCCACCACCCCCACCCCCCAAAAAAAAAACCCACAACAAAAAACTCTGTAAAATGAACTTAACATTAAAAGCATCCTCAAAATCTGAAGAGACTGAAAAGAGTAGGGCATATGTCAGACTTTTCCCAGTCTGAAAAAAACTGTATGGGAAGTGAAAAGGATATTGTCTGCCTAGCAAAGTGAACCATGGTTAAAAATTCCTGGTTTACTGCAGAATGGATGCTGGTGCATCCTTTAAGCAAAGGATGAGTTTGTTTAAAAAAAAAAAAAAATCTACTGCAGCTAAAATATTAAGTCATCCAAGCACGATGGTCTGACCTGCAAGTGCCATGTTTTATGAATACATCTGTAAAGCTCTTACCTTAGTGGTAATTTCAGTGACTCCAGCATCCTACAAGCATTTACTAAATCTTCTGGTGACAGCAACTATTAAAATAGTAAGCCATATTTATTCACAGCTTGCATTTCAAATATACAGCATAACACTGAAATAGTTTTAATAACTACAGCTATACAATATATTAGGAAGAAAATTAACAGTACTGTGTAGCCTTTCTTTTGTCTATGTTCTTGGCTTCTATGCTCCTTTCTGTTCCCTTACTATGAGTTCTATAATAAGCCCTATTGCTCTGTTTACAGAAAGAATGTATGTATTTTGTAAAAAAGAAAGAAAAAGAAAAAAAAAGGAAAAAAAAAAGACACCCCCCCCAACCCAACACATTTACTATTCTTTAATATTCTCTGTTCTTTCAGTTTTCTTGCCAGATAAGGATGGATTTTCCCTTTTATACAGTATTATAAAAAGCAGCATACATTATGACAACTTGCAGAGGATACATAAACATTAAATGTAAGGAGAAAGGAAAAAGGTAAAAATCCCTGATTTTAATAAAGTGTTGATCACTTCACGCTGTTAGACAGAGTGAGCAATTGGTAGGGAACATTTTTACCCTTTTTTTTAATTACCTTATCACTGAAGTACGTTTTATAAAATATTTAATAAAACTAATTTCTCACCTCTAATCCTCGTGCACGATTTACCATACAGTACACTTCTGTAAGTGACATGATCCCTCCTCGCTCCTGTGTTAAGCACAAGACTGGTAAGAGAAATACCATTAATCTTGCAAACACAGTATCTCAACTTGCATTTGACTGATTAAACAGGTAAAACAGAGGAGCTAAATTATGGGCTTTAATGAAAAAAACCTACCCAGGCAATACCACATATTTCTAGCATAAGAGCTCAATTGTTAGATTACATCTTTATCTAGTCATTTTTAAATGCAAACCACTGATATTACAACCAAAGACTGTGAATTACTTTAAATCAAAGTAGAGGATAAATCACAGGATTAAATCTATCAATCAATTTACCATTCGTACTTTTCAGACACATTCGGTTTTCCATTCTGATCGTAGTAGGTAGCACGTAGCTTTCACAAAAATACTGTAATATGTATGCTTTTTAGTAGACACAGAGCCTTATAAAGTTTCAACATGAAATCTAACATTTTGGTGAGAATCTTGAATTCTGTAATAGCTTCAGATAAATTCATATATGAGATATTACTAAGGGGGGGTGGGTGTGGGTGTGTAATCTATGTAGTAACTCTGTGGTATATTTGCAAAATATGTCATTTTTAAGCAGTTTAAAGACTGACTACTTATATTTTCAAAGTCAGTGTTCTTTCCCTCTTTCTTTAAAAAAGTAGTATTTTGTGGCAAGGGACAAATACGGGGCTGTTCAAATAGAAGAAAAACTGCTAATGTCCTTTTTTAAATATCACTGATATTTTGCAAATTAGAAGTTGAGATGCCATTACTCCAAAGAAAAATTCTTACTTGTATTTAAACTTTCCTATTCAGAAAGGGGATATATATTCCTTCAATAAATGTTGACTATGAAGCTGTGCTGCTAAATCCGAGACTTTAAAGAGAGGCACAGTACTACAGCCAAAACGCATTTACATCAAAATTCAGCAACGCACGGAAAATGCTGATGCAAAATTAGGTACTTTACCTCTAATGGCGTCTGCAGTATTCCAGCTAGTTGCTTTGCCAGTTGCATGTGGTAATGTGTACCAGATCCATACGTTTCCCTAGTAACTGGATTAGCTATACCCATACTCAGTAGATAGGACTTGAACCTAATAGTCTAAACAAATAAATTACTACATCAGATAGTGAAAAATTCTGGTTTTTTAAGTCTTTGTTTTCATTACTATAAGACAGTTCGGGTGAATAAATCCATTCAGTTTGCTACCAATAAAGTAAATTATTAGCAAAAAGAAGGCAAGACTTAATACAATTTCCTTTTGACCAGCAGAGGTCAAAAATACAGAAATTTACACAAAGGCAGTAAAAGCTTTGCTTTTAAGAAAGAGTCAAAAGAAAAGCTGACACTAAACAAGTCACTTTTACTTTATGTAGAATTAAAACACACACAAAAAAACCCAACAACTATTAAGTGTTCTTTACTAACATGACATGTATTGAACGGGTACCTTTTTGCATTGCATAAGAACACTTATGTTGACCTTAAAACCAAAACTAATTTACCTCATCCTCAGTGATGTCACCTTGTTTTTCTTTAATCTTATTAGCTATTGACTTGGATAACTCCACCATTTCCTTAGCCTATGAAGAAAGACACATAAATAAGTCAACTTTCAGCTCAACAGAGAGAACATGCTTGAAACAGAAAACAAGCATTAAGTCTACTTGGGTAAGTGACACATGCCCTACCTTCTCCATCAGTTTGCTAAGGTCCTCAAAAGCCTGAAATGAAAAGCAGACATTGCAGATCAGTATAATTACAGCATTCAGCTTCATGGATACCGTGAGCTGCCACTGTCCCCCTATCCAAGAAATTCATAAGAGCCATTATCCCTTTAAATTAGCGTGTTACAATGTGAAATATTTATTTATAATCGGTTGATATATGGTTTATATCAGGTCTTAAAATCAAAATTTTACCAACCATAAACAACAAGAATGAAGAAAAGAATCAATCACACACTTTTCTAGTATGTCAACACTAATTCAATATGATTTATGAAGTCCATATGATAGGAAGGAACAATGAGATACTGAGGCTCAGAAAAGATTTAACTGTCCAAGTCTATTATGGTCTCCTAAAAGCTGGGGGAAGTCTTGATGGTGATAGTAGGCTTTCTTCCAAGTTAACCCTTGCTCAAGGAGATCTATTGTTTCTGGCCAGCAGCAAGCCAGCTGTAGATCTACAGAAGTACTCCTGGCAAGACAATTTTACTTTAATCAGCAGATGTTACTAAGTTAGCAATAAAGAATCATTTAAAAGAGCACAGTAGAGGACATATGCTTTCCCATGTACACTTAAGTGAAGGGACAAAACCTCCAAAAATGTGTGGCAACATCTCTTAAGTCTCGCATACATAGGAACAGTGGTGCTACCGTAACAAACAAAAAACAGTTAAAAAAAAAGGAATGAAATAAGGTCCATGAGACAAATTATCAGATTTAAATAAAGATAAAAACTAGATAAAAAACATCCTCTGAAAACTCTAGTTGTTGGACCTAAAAACCAAAACACCTGCTAGAGCAAGGGAAAAAATTACTTGTACAAAACTTTTTTTTCCTTAATCTAAGAGGCTTTTTATTTTGTTTCCACAAAAAATATGTAATAGACTGGACATCTATCATAGGACCACAATTATATGAAGTCAATTATGCTTAGTAAACTACTACAGGCTCAAATACAATAATTCTACAATAAGCCACAAAGGGCATTTTTAGGCTTAAATAAAACACACTTTTAGAAAAAAGCTGAAGGTATACTGAAATTCAAAAGTTTGAGAGATGATAACCAACTCGCATTAAAAAAATCCATGTTAAAAAAAAAGAAAAAGGTATGCAAATATATTAAAAAGCAACTCTCATTTCTCCCTCCCTCTGCAACGCTTATTCACCCTTCTCACCCACTTCTCTCAAACACATGACAGCATGCCCAAGTGGTCAACCTTTTCAAACAACCCTTTTCGAATAACTGGTGTGAGGAAAACGTCCTGAACCTTTTCGGCTAGAGCTTGCTTGGCAGCAGAACCCAACCCCTCCAACCTCAAGCAAAGAAGGTTGTTCAGTTGGAGTATGTCAAACACCCAGAGTTGTATCTTGCCTACAACTTCTTGCAATTGTTTCTGTGGTTCCTAGCTTGTTCAGACTAATCCTCCAATAGAAAGACACATTTTAGCAGAATTTACACAGGAAGACCCAAGTGTTCCCACCTACATTTAGGTACCTGACTTAGAAGATTATAGGTCTGAGATTCAACATGTAAAAAAGAGAAAGTGATGCCTCCAGGAAGGGACAGGGTTTGCTCTTCATCTGAATCCCTCCTAACAGCGAAGGTGTTTCTGCACTGACTGGAGAATTCTATCTAGCCTCTTAACACTTGGTACCTAAATTACATATCGAAAATTAAGTGGGACAAAGCTCAGTGCAAGGGGAGAAAAGAAAGTGTATCACCATATAACAATAATCTACCACTATCAGAACAAAAGCTTCCTTTCGGAGTATCTCTTCTTGCCTCCTAATCTGGCAAATTCAGTAATTTACAATAGATTTCACAATCTCTAGTGTAAATCAAAGTCTTCCTACTGTACTTGTATATGATATCAACAAAAATTTTTCTAACAAGGATTTTCCTAGCTTATTTCTGATCTCTATAACCTGCATGAAAACATCATTCATCAAAAGAACCCTTGATTTAGCTAAATAAACAGCATGCTGTGTCTAACTCCTCCTCTGCCTGACTCACCGAGGGCAGGCCTGGAAACAAAGGGGAATGTGCACACACCTAACAGGAACTTCCTCAGATAAACAAAGGGCTAAAGAACTGGATTCTTATCAGCAGTGAACAGCAGATGCAGGAAGCCTTTTCCTGGAAGCCGGGGCACCATTTTTTAAATTAAGTCATTTATAACATTTAAAGCTGGAGAAAGGCAGGATTTTACAAGTCATAGTTTTCCTCCGTTCATACAACATATATAAATGGATTTCTTTTACTCTCTGACAAAGCTACTAAAGGAAAAAATAACCAGACAATACCTTCTGAACTATATACACGTGCATGTAACCACGATACCTTTTGAACTACACACAGAACTTCATTCATTACATTCTTCATAAACAGAAAAGAAGTTGTTTAATGCTAGCAGTATCTGAAACAGCGTGCAGCCTGCAAAGGTACTAGAATTTTGTTATGTATCAGAGCAGTGAATGCCTATTTTATTGTGGCACACTGAATCCCATAAAGCTTTGCCACAAGAACGAGTATGTTACATGAAGTTCACGAGTAATTCTTTATTAATCCCTATTACCAAGACAGAATCAGATGATTTTGGAGGATACTGCTCCCAGGTATATATGAAGAAATTAATTTCCTCTGTTGTCCACCAGTATTGATATCTGGAATTCAACTACTGTGGTGTTTCTGGGGAAAAGGATGGTCTCCATCTGGCCCAGGTATTCTGCAAAGACACTTGCAACATCTTGCCAATGCCCGGACTGCAGAATCTGATATTTAAAAACTGAGTATTTGCAAGATGAAAACCTAACCTCACCAGAGTTATGTGCAGATGTTTGGATTAGCATATTCTGCTTAATATATATTCCATTTTTAACTGAAACCAAAATTAGGTGTAAAGAACAGGTCAGAAAAAAACAAAACAAAAAAACACACCCCCCCAACAAACTTGTAATAGTCCCTTTCTGCAGATGCCTTTGTGTTCTGCTTCCTCTGATAAAAAGTCACTGAACTCAGATTCCTAATTCTATCGAAATTAATTTATAAATACACACCGCTAGTTTCAGAGAACAGCCTTATTGAAAGGTGCTCTTTAAATGAAGTACCTTTAAATATATTGAAAAGCCAGTTAAACAAATAACTGTAAATTATGCACTTTTAATCAATTCTGATTTTTCCACAAAAATAATAAATAGTTTCAGCTGCCCCTAAAAGAAAGTGTGAATGAATGTAATTAGCTCAGACAGGTGGCTGACCTTGAAACTTCAGTAGTATTTACCTCGGAAATGTTTTTGTCCGTCTCTTTTCTTTTTTCCTCTAATTTCCTTTCGATCCCTACAATCCCTACAGCTCTTATTCTTCCTGCCTGCAAAAGAAAATAAGGAAAGGAATCAAAATAGGAAATGCTAAGTTTTCTCATCTGCCTCACTGTGAAAAACCTTACATTAGAAGAAAGGAAATGCTCCCCCAAGGATCTGATACCACGTGTACAGTATTTCATGTATTTCTTAAAAGTATTTTTTAAATCAGTGTCAAAAAATAAAGCGTAAGTGTAAAGCATGTATGACTGTGCTGTAGTACACAGATAATAAGACTATTATATTGAAGCTATTAATATGAAGATGCTTAATAGCCAGATCCAGTCTGGACATTCCAGCTCATCTCAATTAAAGTCCATGTGAACATCTATAGTAGAACTGTGAAAATGCATGAAAAAACATGATCACCTCACAAAATCTAGCCTGGAGAAACACAGCAACAAAACCACAACACTAAGTGCAGTTTAATTTACCTTGTTGAGACTATCAGTATGGAGGTGACGGTGAATCTCTCGTTTGATGGCAAATGTGTTTTAGAAAGGCTGGTACCTAAGAGGCAGTGGTGCCAGCCCTCAAATCTCTGACTGCAAAGCTTAGCACTGGTGTTAATGATTTGCTACCACTTAAGAATAAGAATAAAATGTAAGGCATTTTCATTAAGTGATCCTTGACATAGGGTACAGGCATGTAGTCCATCAAATGCAACTATGTTTATAGGTACTACATTTACAAAGCAGGACATATGTGATCTGACATTGAACATTGTCTAAAGCATCCTATTTCATTCATAGTACTGTATGTTCAATATATTCATATACTGAAGCAACATCCACGTTTGGCAGAGTTTATAACCTGAAGTATGCAAACAGATAAAGAAGGGAATCTAACACACGGCAAAGAGATTCTCCATAACAAACATCCATTTAGAATATACATTTAAATCAAATATATGTATATAGGTTCCAAACAGATATAAAAGTCAGATGTTATATATTTGACTTCCAGACAAAAAACAAAACAAAAAACCCCACAGAAATCACAAAAAACCCTTCAGCTTCATTAGATCTCTCGTGCTGAATAAAATGTTATGCAAATACTTGTATATAATTTATATGATAATATTTATA
>JMFS01033470.1:0-10222 GCA_000699545.1 Podiceps cristatus
TGCGTGGTCCAGTTACCGTTTGGGGATAAACCACAGCAACAGTGGGGAAAGGGAGACTGAAGTCTGGACAACTAATAAGGGACCAGTAAGTCCCTTTCCCACCTTTTTTTTCTTTTTTCTCCAAGAAAGACAATGAAGCTAATAAAAATGATACTGGACTGAAAGCAAAGTGAAGTGGCTGGTGCACACAGTTAACGCTGCACGCAGTGTTCTCATAAAGAACAGGGAGTTTCCACCTGGGAAATTCCCTCAAAATCTATGTTTATCCTCATGAAAGATGAGCAAGCAGCCAAGTAAAGGAATGCAAAGGATACAACTGCTCTAAAGGAAGACGGGCCTTTGATTGCAAAGGGAGAAAGATTTTTCTAGAATCAGAATTTTAGATTATTTTGAAACTTAACAATCAATGTAAGTAAGTGACAAATCTCTTAGTGGCCAGTGTGGCCAATGCAGGCTAAGACATGAGCACCCAACAAGAGAGGTTCACACTTGATCTTTCCCCAGCCCCGTGCAATCAAATCTGTAGTAAAGGGCATTTTATAAAGCACAACACAATAGAAAACAGAAACAACAAAGCTTACACAGGAGCTCTAAAACTGCCTAACTTATACCTTCTGTAGCCCTAAGAATGCTCTTTAGTCCGGCTGTTTCCATACTAGATGGGTGTCTCTGACGTTAGCTATGTCGCACCATGAGCCCCACCAAAATCAAGGTGACATTTCTGGGCAGCTTTTCACAATGCAGCCGCCCGAACACGGGCATTTTGTTCCCACAGTCCAGCACTATGCACAGTGGCGGGGAAAGCAATGAGCTTTGCAGCCAAAATAAAGCCTCATAAAGTAATAGCTGCCAGCAGGACCTTGAGTTCCCTTTACTCTTCCTCCCTCCTGTTTCTCAGTGGATTCTTGATTGCTTTTACTTCACCCACCCAAAAGTTTCCTGAATTTCTTTCTTCTGGATACCAGGAGACATGTTGGGCCACCAGTCCCTGTCTGCTCTGAGAGCAAACTACTTTTTTTCTCCGTGGCTGTGAGGGGTTTTGACACTAACCTCTACTGCACAGGACCAGGTGCTGGCAAGGGCCATACGAGAGCTGAATAAGACCTTTAAGGAATGATCCTGGGTGAGTGCCTGGACTGGCAACAGGGAGCAGAATGGGTAAGACTTGGAAATGCTACAGGAAAGAAAGAAGCCCCTTTTTAAAAACTCATCTTCACCCTGTGAAAGTTAGAGTAACTGTGGGATTGGAGCAGTCTGAGCAAAGTAGCTCCACAGCTAGTGCAAGACACGGCTGGAGAGCACTCCCCTAGCTTCCTGCACACAGACACGCAATGTCTGGCCTGACTTCTGAGACTGGGTGCTGGATTTAGGACCTGGCCATCAAGCGCTGTCATTAAGTGATGTGCTAAGAATGGAGAAATGTCACTGAAGATCTTCCAAAGCTGTGATTCTATACCTCATACATCCTCTTACTGCCAAACTTGTTTCCAGAATGAAAACTGATCCCCTGCTCAAGAGGGAAATGTGAGAGCCCCTACATCCACCAGAAAGAAGAAAGGGAAGTGCCTTGGTCACAGTCCTTCCTACTCTGCCTACACTGAACCTCAGCCAGAGGCACTGACCCTGGCAATGGGTTTCGTAAAAACTTGAGGAAACGGCAGACGCCTGGCTCAGCTTCTGTATTTTAGTCTTCTTCCATTTCCATTATGCCTAGCTGAAAACAGGCAGGTCTTCTGTACTTGGCCATGACTGTGGATCTAAACCATCTTTGGACACCAACTGCTCTTGCCCACAGCCACTGAAATCAATGGGACTTCACACACGGGTGCAGGAGTCTCAGCCGGAGAGTGATGATGTAAGATCAGAGCTTTTGTCTGCAATTCCTGCATGCCTAAGAGTGCTAAAGAAACGGCGGGAAACAACACTGAGATTAATAATTGACATGACAGGAAACAACAATGAGATTAATATCAAGGAATATGTATTCCTTTGTCATTAAAAAATGCCTAGAATATATCAGGTAAAATTAATACAATTACTTTGAGTAAATGATAGTAAAAAAACCTACAGGTTATCAGTATCAGTATTTATTTTTAAAGTCTTTTTACGCATATTAATGACAACATCGCTCAAAGATGGATAAGTTACACTGATTTTACTGAAGGGGAAGCAGAGGTTAAGTAAGTTTAAGGCCACACAGCAAGTAAGTGTTTGGATTTATAACTCCCAAATCTGCCTTCTGCTCAGTCCAGCAGGCCATGCTGACTCACTGTGGAATGCGTATTTCCAGCAAACTCTTAAGGGACAAGAGGAATCAAAAGGAAGAAAAGGTACAGATAAAGTAAGCATTAATTCTAAAAAACAGATGTTTTCTGCTGTTCAAAAAATTTGGGTCAACTTCTAGTTGTCACACCTCACCAGTGTGTTAGCCAGAAACAGGACCACTAGAATAACAGAAAGGAGGTTGTTCTGACAGTGTTTTTAACAAAACTGAAAGTCAGACACAATAGCCTTTTGTCATGAGATTTCCAGTACAAAGAAAATCTAATATGTGTCTGAGCTTTCAAATGAAGTTTATGGAGATTTATCCCAAGGTAGCTTTAAAGTTCAGAGAAGCCTGAACTGTTCCCTTCCATGCACAACCTGGCATCCACAAGACTGTAGGAAACCAGCAGCGATACTGTTATTCCAGCTTCTGGAAGGCTATGTCTGTGCCACTGCTCTATATTATATAAGGCTGCTCCTCAGTGTTGGACCTATCTGTACACACTGGAACATTAAAAAAAAAAAAAAAAAGCAAACTTGTTTTAAGCAAATTAGAAATTTAAATATTAATTTACTCCTCTTAAAGATGAAATATTTTAGGAAAACTAAGAAAATTAAATGGAACTGACCCTGCAATCTCAAGGACCTTTTAAGTCAGACATTAACCAAGGCAAAGGTGAAAGGAAGTGCCGATGATTACGTGACAATACTATAATCAGACCGTCTGGAATCTGGCTCTGGACTGGGAATAAAGAATTCATTTCCATTCCATTAAGAGTCTCCATCCATAAAAAGTTCATTTCCTTTTATAGGTAAACAGAAGGGAGATGCCCAACCTGACATAGCTCCCCGAATAATCAGAAGGGACTTGTAATGGCCTTAATGCACAGAGCAGATCAAGATGCTGCCTGCTCCACGCACCCTCTTCCAACTGCATCTCATTTATGCTTATGCAACTTCAAATTTAAGTGCCTACAACAATCTCTTCTGTAAATTGAAAGAGCGGGAGAGACTGAGATTCAAGTGACACAGAAAATATCAACAAAAAACCCCCCAGAAAGCAGTGAATAAAGAACTGAATGGCAGTTTGAACTTGGCTTTGGTTAAAGTCAAGCAGCTGAAAGAGCTCCTGATCCAATACCCGCATGTAAAAAATAGACGGGGAAATCACATATTCCGATACTTAATTTAGAACCTGACATTCTAAACTTACTCTGCGGGTAGTGAAGTCAGAACCAGACACTACTCCTGCTATGCATTATCATTTCAGAAACACAGCCTTCTGAGTCCCAGTATACAGAAATGTCTTAAAAGATGTTACAAATAAAATTCACAAATCAGGTTTTGTCAAGAGGAAAAACTCCAATTTTGCTTATGTTTCTTGTTACAAAACTGCGAATGTTTTCCTCATTTTGAGAGCTCCGGTAAAATGACACTTAGACATCTAAAACTGGAAGAATGAAAATGAAAAGATTTGCCTAAAACTATTCTTTTTTCCAGGAGCACGTCTGCATCTGCCCAGTTTTCCTCAGAAACATCTGCAGTTTCTAAGGAAGTTGCTAATCTCTGTCTCTGAATCTTTCTCCATACTCTTTTTGACCCAGTAACTTTCAGTGTTCTCCTTTCATATGCCAAAAAGTTGCACTGAACCTCAGACACTAATGCTTGCTTGCCTACAACACCCGCCCCAAAACCAGAGTGTTACTCGCATGAAGTATTTTTAATGACGAAAATACACTCTGTCTTGTGCACCAGTGGCTCTCACCTCGGGTTTGTGGCCCGCAAACTGCTTGCTAAGCGGCCATGCAGAGAGAGCACTGACGCCACCTCCTCTCCTCCCGCCATTGCCCCAGGTGCCCGGCCTCGTCTCATCTGTGAAGGGACAGGGCACAGCTGAAAAAGCTGAGGCATGGTCGGAAACCATGGCAGACGTGCAGCTGGTTCTGCCAGCTCACTGACGCTTGCCAGTAATGAGGAACCACATCAGTCTCATCTCTTAACATCTGGTTTGACCTCAGTAGACTAATTCTGTCCCACATCAGAAGTCTTGCAACAGAAGGGGAGCATCTCCAGTGGTGTAGGTCCACTCTAGAGGCTACTTCAGCATCCTCTCTATGCCCAGCATAAGCCCATTATGGAGCCAAAAGAAGGGTGGGAAACCTGGGGCATCCCTGCATGCTGTTCTTGTGACCTGTGCTGCTGCTGTAGACTACAAGAGTCCAGAGACCGCAATACCCTGTTCCATGGAGCAGAGACTGGTCTCCATTCAGTCCCACTTATCCAGAGTCTCACAGCTGGTGCACCGACGACTCATATCCACCCACCTAAACCAAGCTCAGCTTGTTCACAGGTCAGATTTCAGACCTTTTCTACCGAAAGCTGAAGCAAACCACACATTACTTCTAGTTTGATTTAATGAAAGTACCAAAAGAATCAACTACAGCATTAGAGAAAGGAAGCAAAACCGAAAATAAGGCTCATACAACAAGCTTAGCTTCTTGTATCTTTATTACAGGAAAATGTAAACTAAAAAGATTACTACTGATAGCAATGAACTGGTGAATTGGAGCCAACTGATAACCCTCTTTTCAAACTATGATATATCTTCCATCCCATTAAGAGCTTTTGGCATAGACTAGGCCAGGCAAATAATGACACCTGGTAAAGAGCAATAGCTCAAATAGTGTGCTGTAAACAATGACAACATGGAAAAAAGTTATGGGGAAGAAATATGTTTTACGAACAGAATCCTTGGTGCATAAGAAATGGGGTAAATCTCCAGCCTAGCTGAAGCATGATAGGGGTGCGGAGTGGAGGGCAGAGGATGAAACGATGGGGAGGGGCAGGGTTAGAAAGAATGCAGTGGGAGTGAGAATAAGTTCTGGTAGGGTTAGCTGGCACAGCTTCCCGATTCAGGTCCTCGGGGTGGGATGTGTGCCAGCACTTATGCCAGGAAGGGGCAGGGAAGTGTACTGGGAATAAAGTGGCAGGTGCCTGGGTGTCAGCAGGAGGTGAACTCTGTGGCCTTGTACCCTTACATTAGTTAAGATTTAAAAACTAACTTGCAGTGAGACTGTGTTCTTGGATTGAAAATACATATAAAGTATTCCCAGCTTGTTGTCTGGAGGAAGACAAGAGCTTTCAAAACTGTACACCTTTGAATTTCAGAGCATACATAAAGGCCAAAAGTTTCTACAAAGCTATCGTCCTTCTGGCAGAGTGACTCCAAATGCCCAATATGAAATTCCCAGGGCCCCGGAAAGCCTGAAAATGCAGGTAATAGACACCTATCCAGCTTTACTGCCAGACCGCCTTTTAATCCTCAAAGTGTTTGCTCCACCTGCAGAGGCTTTCTGGAGGACCAGGTTAAGCCGAGGCCAACACTTCCCCTAACTAACCACTGTGGCATTTCACATGAAAAACAGACAAAACAAGTCCTTAACAAAATAAACTGTACCATCCTAGCAAATGAGTTGCTCACTTTGCAAAGCAGACAGCATAACTCTAGAAACCAAAGAGAACTGACTAACATTTCAAAACTGAAGAATTCACTTACTATCAAAATAATAGTGCTTGGCAGGGGAAGCCCACATTTGTGAGGTAGGTAATGCGATCTACACTTCCCAAACTGTATCACCGAGACCAAGAGAATATGTCAGGAAGTCAGTACAACAAATAAAACCAGAGCTGGTGGTATATTAAATGCAAACAATCCGATGACAAATAACAAAAAACAGAATTCCTTAAATCAGACTTACTTCAAACTGATCTCACCAGAGGCCTTGCTTGCTATTCCTAAACTTCCTTTTGGCACAGGAGTGCACAGAGTAAGGACACACACACACGTGCTCATTATCTGTGCATAATCGCAGGCTGTAAAACTAGTAAACATTAGACACACACACACAAAAAAAAGTTCCTTGAACTTTTAAATAAAGAATAAAGCTTTGACTTCTATTGTAATTCAAATTTTTGAAAACAGCCTTCAGTTCAAGCCCCATGTTAACCACGGGTGTTCACTGACTGACAGAAGGATTCAGATCAGTACCATAAATGGGAAAACCAGCAGTTCTGTAAGGAACACATCTGGCAGGATTGAGCAGTCCACATACAAGCTGCTGTGACTTTCAGTGGCCACTGAAAAGTCCACTATTCTTTATTTCCACTACAGAAGCTGTTCTTGCCAGCTTAAACCTATGGATGTCTACATACGTCATTCTTTGTCTGAAAATATCTGTACCAAAACAAACCAAGCCAGATGTTCAGCCTGCAATGAGACAACAATAACATGAGGATGAGCATATGGCATTTCAATTCTTACATGCTAGCAGAAACCTGCTATCTTTATTAACTAGTTCTGTTCCAATATGCGCACTTCATTAAGCCAGCAGAACCTTTAAACATTACTTCCTTCACACCACTGCAAGTCCATGTCAGCCTTTCTACTAGAAAATTTACCTGCCAGAGATTATGTTATTTGAAAAATTCCTCATACTAAGGAAGTTGGCACAGTAAGGAACTCCAATTCTGCAGTTCAAAACAGATTTACTCTGATTTTCTTCTTGCTTTGCATTAAGAGAATGTTATCTGTTCTTTTTTCTTTGGCAAAGGAAAATGAGCTATTACTTGATCCTTCATCTGGCTTCTTGCCTTCTGATATTTAGATAAACATAACTTAATACATCAGAAATATTTAATGTTTTACAAAGAGCTGCTGTTCACATTTGGTAAAACTTCTTTTGCTAACCTATGTGCAGAAGGATTCATGTATAAGAGGAACCCGTTCGGCTTCCACATGAGCAGCTGTTAATGTAGGCACACATTCAAACACGCAGTTGTCTGAAATAGCAGCGCTCGAGACGTTGAAAGTCAAGAAGGGCCAGGTCAGGTTGCAGGGCTGCACGGCCACCCCTGTGAGATGGTGTAATCACAAGCCAGTGAAACCCTTCTCCTGCCAGGAGCCTGTTACTGCTCACTCCTCACACTTCTCCCAAGCCTTGGGGTTGGCCTTTAAGCCATGATTCATGAAGGTATCCGACTGCTCTGCCTCCCTTGCTGCTCTCTTGGCTCACTGCATTCATTTCCCTCCTATTTTCTGCAAACCATACGTACCACACAACAAATTCTGTTCCAAACATCTCCTCATTTTTCCTTATCCAGAAGGTAGTTTAAAATCACAAACAGAAAGAATGTGCCACTTAAAGCCATGGTTGTGGCTTGTTCACACTTTGACTTCAGAAGAAATTATGATTTGTTGCTTTTTAGTTATGGCAATTTCCAGTGGATTTCCCATTCCCTTGGCGGTAATGAAGAACAATAGTTTTGCCTCATCGTAGTCATTAGGAAATACTGGTTGCTTAATGCTTAGTTACAACAATGATTTACAAACTATAAATGCCTACAGCAGAGACACATTTTTCAGGGTTCTGCACACCAACTGCTTCAGCTGCAACATCAGAGCGTTAGTTCTGCTTTGCGTGAGAGCACAGACTACACCAGGTCACTGTCAGTCGGAGACTTCTAGTTTTCATCTCAGGTTTCTCTGGCAGCGTCACCCTGGGAACACTTCGCTTCCCAACAATAAATAGCAAAGAACTACCAATTAGTTGCATTGGTTTCCTAATACTGCATATTTAAAAAATGTTCCTCCTTTGGAGCATTTGTAAGAGCAGTACAAAAGATGCCAGGCAACACAAAATTCAGCTGCAGTACTTAAATATGTTTAAGATAACAGGTGCATCATAATACCTGGCAAGTGCAGCTACAGAATTATCTCTACTGTCACCAGAAATTAATTTCATAATATTAATAGAGATTCAAGATTCATGATTCAATAGTATTTCAGCACTTACCAAGGTTACAGAGAGCTGCAGGTTATGAAACTGCGCAACGAATGACGTTTAAATTCTTCTAACAAGTCCCAACACCAGGGATGAGAAATGTAGTAAAAGTGGGGAACAACAATTTCTGTGACATTTTGGATCACTTAGGAAATTTAACAAAGTGTATCCCAAGTAATCAATCTAATCTACAAGGATGAATGTTGAAATGAAAGAAAAGAACACTGAATAAAGTAAAAGCATTCTGACCTAATTCTCACATCATTTAAGACTCATTTTAATCATCAATTCAAATATGAATCAAGTGACAATTTAACAAAGAGCTGGCTTCAAAAAGAGGAACAACTTCAGAAACAAGTTAGCTTGTGTGTCAGCTGAGGAAGAAATCAGCTCTCTTAAAATTCAACTTCAGGTAACGTTTCAATATATGCTAGACTTCTGAAAAGTCTGAATATGACAACAGACAATATTACCCTTTTTTTGAGTTTGCAGAAGAATTTTCACTTGCAATTTGTATTCTCTAGTACTACTTTAAAATGATATTGAACTTCCAAATAAATTGCTTCATTTGCATTTCTCTAACGTATTATAACCAAACATATTTTGATTAGAAAAAGAGCTACCTAGCTAACTAGCCCATCTACAATACACCGGAGAGTTGGTTATTTTTACTTACTTAAGATATTAAAAACAGCCACACAGATTAGTTGACTCATGCTAAAATCAAAATCCAGCTGCAGACCCAGAAACTGCCCAGATCTGCTGCTGCACTATTTTAAAGCCAAACCATGTTCTCTCAGAGGAGCTTTTCATGACGGTGTACCTCACAGCTCCAGATCACTTCTGGTAATGAAATACCTGTGATATTGTGGCAACCTAGAACTATGAACAATAGAATTGTTATGGGTAGGTGTTGTTTCTACCTAGGTAGAATTGTTTCTAGGTAGAAACAATACCTACCCGTGACAGTCGCACAACAGATCATCCCCTTCTACAAAGTGAACTAACAATATGAGTGAAAACAGAAGCCCTTGAAGGTAAAAATGAAACGGTACATGAACAAGTGACTACGAGGTAAGATAGGGGTGATCTTGCCATGAAATCAATGTGAGCACACGGACAGCCCACTGCAGAGTAGCTTATGTGCATCCATTGTACACAGTTTACCTTGCACTATCCTGTCCACTAAGTTGTTTTATGACACTGGGAAAAAATCACTTCATCCCTCCATGGTTGTTTTCTCTCTTACTTCCTTATTCTGTTTTATCTCAGTCTGAGAACAGCTTGAGGTGACAATCTGTCTTGGATCTGAAGAATGCCTAGCAAAATGGAGTCCCTGGATCAAGGTATCTAGACACCACTGGAACAATAAATAAAATAAATCTTATTGACGTACAATCTAAACTGATCATTACGTGGAAGCAGTGAAACTCCCTATGACAACAGCTTCAAGAGGAAGTAGGCTAAAGTCCTCTTTCTGTTCCTGTAAGAAAGATAGTATTCCTTGAAATCTAGCGCATGGGATGTAAATTTGTTCTTTAGAATCAACCTTTGAAAAGGAAGTCATTAATGTTTATAGATATATTGAAAGGCGCAGCTGTCCTTTTTAAATAACAGAGGTACATACAGAACAAATTCCTCTTTTAGTCAGGCTTTTATCGTGTCCTTATTTCAAAGAGTGGCAGCCATTACACAGTGAAGTTCAAACAGTGCTTTGGATTTCTTTGGGTTTAAAAGGTGATCTACATTAATTTGGAACACACGATTTTTCAAACCTTTTCAATGTGCAGTTCCTAAACTGCTTCGGCATATCACCGTACAGCAAAGTAGGAAAGGCTACTTAAGGCTCAAGCTTGGGTTTTTTGGTTATATTTTGTACTCCTTGTCGTGGGTTGACCCAGGTGCCCACCAAAGCCACACTATCACTCCCCTCCTCAGCTGGAGAGGGGAGAGAAAATATAACGAAAGGCTCCTGGGTCGAGATAAGGGCAGGGAGAGATCACTCAGCCATTACCGTCATGGGCAAAACAGACTTGACTTGGGGAAAAATTAATTTAACTTATTGCCAATTAAATTAGCATAAGACAATGAGAAATAAAATCAAATCTTAAAACACC
>KL262985.1:6609-21833 GCA_000699545.1 Podiceps cristatus
AGGAAATTCAGAGCCAATGCTATAATTTAGCTGTTGATTCTGATACTTGTTCATATGTTTTTATTACATGGTGTCCATGAGGTCCTAATTAAACTCGGTACTTAAATGTCTATCTGCATATTAGTTAAAAATACATGCAAACTGTATAGAAACATGCAGTGCTATGATATAGCTGGGCAAAAATGCATTATCTCTGTCTGGAGTATTCCAGGCAGGCGAATAGTGAGTGCTGGGAAATGTGCAACTCCTCCTCTGATTTCAACAACTTGCAAGAAAAACTGGCAAGAAAAAAGTTAGAAAAAGTTAGAAAAGTCAGAAAAGATTAGTTTGTCCTGACTACCTTTTCGTGGATTCCTGTGTCCACCTGGACAGTTTGTGGATTAACTGTATAGTTCCCCAGCAGCAACATTAGAGTTGCTGACATGAAGCAACTCTAATGCATAGAGTCTGACATGAAGATAACTAACTTTTTCTTAGAGTTGTTTTACGCAAGCTGTAAATAGGTGGGGAAGAATACAGGACATTGGAAATCCTGGGGGTGAAACACCCAGAGAAGAGGCTGTGCTTTTTGAAAGTGAGATTTAGGACCTGTTACAGGGGTAATTAGTGACTTCTTAATAAAAATGCATGGTGCCTTGTCATACAGTCCTGGGATGTTCACTCAGCAGCCGTAAAAGAAGGTAAAAAGGGAACTGGCTATATCCAAGCCAATAATGTTGCAATTTAAAAATTAAAGATATACAGGTGCATTACAATAGAAGGGCAGCGGCTGCTTCTTAACTAAATTGCCTTTATTTTACATCAAGAAGTGAATTGTGGTTTTATTTTTTTCTCTTGGGAGCTGCTGAATTTGACCTGAAGACAGACACGAAAGTTTCTTCAATGTCTGGAAAAAAATTGCTTGGGTTCTGAGTTGCAGGCGTTAAAACAAGGCCAGTGGTCTGACACCCTGTACTCTGCCTTCTCACCCTGTTTCTAACTCAAAGCTGTCCTGACGGCTATGACTTCAGCTGCTTGAACTTACAAATAGAGCGTGATCAACAAAATACGGGAGGAATCATCTTCTGTGCCGTGTTAGGGCCTTGCCATGCTACTGAAACCAGAAGCCTTCCTGTGCTGAAGACCTGCTCTCCTACCTGGGGCTGCGCTCAGTCGGCAGGCAAGCAGTGCGGGTTTCTTGCTTCATTTTGAAACATAAAGCATCTACTTTTGGCACACGAGGGTTTACAGAGTCTGTTGGAGTGGAGCATTGTGTACCAATTAATTGACAAATGTCTGTGTCCTTCACTAATGCAAAGAATTTTAGATCTTACAACTCATTCTTTTACGTTTACAATTTGGGAAATAGATTTGTATCTATAAGTAAACCTTTTAAAGCTACATTTATATAAGCAGAGCTTTTAAAGCTACGTTTAAACACAGTAGGGCCCGGGACTACTGGGTCTGCGTAATTAAATGTGCGTGAACCATTGAAAAGTAGGTCTTATATTAAAATAAATTTTAAAGTTCTCTGTAGTCACATTCATAGCTTTTCACATTAACATGAATAATTCAGACTCTGTACCAGTGGAGAATTCTTTCTCTTGAAGTTGCAAAAACCAACATTGCTAGGAATCGTTTGGATGCATCTCATAACAAGACTAATTATGCTAATCTTACTGAGCATCATTATTATAGCAGCATTGTATCTGGCTGTGGGAAACGACTGTATTTCTCTCTCCATGATATTAGGAAAGATGCTGAAACCCAGATCTTAGTACCCTTGACTGAACAGGATTAATTAAGTTCAGGAATTAAAAGTCTTGCTAATCGATTGTTCCATTTAGAATTCATTCACTGCTAATCTTGTGGGTTTTGCATGCAATATGATTCCCTGGGAGTCACTAGATGCAGAAATTGGCGCTCTGTTCTCCAGGCTGCACGGTGTGGTGATGCCCAGATGAGCTGACACCTTTTGGGGCCACACTGCAGACAAACACCCATGAGAGAAAAGAAAAACAAGTAGGAAAATGCGATAGCTGGGGTATGGGGATCAGAAGGGACTACTCCGTAGCTGGTGGCCGTCAGCAAAGCCGTCTTCAAGCCCTGTCTGCAGGGGTTGTCTCTGCGCTGCTGCTGCTTCTCTGGTGATAGGGAGAGCTTTATCCTGCTGCAGTTGCAGGTGAGGAAGTCCTGCCTGCCCTCCAGCCTCTCCTCAGGCTGCTGAAATCTTGCCCTGTGGCTGTCAGCCGCTCGATAGCAGCTCCTTGATAACGCAGGTGGCAATCGGTTCATAAATCAGCAGAGCAGAGCCCTCACGGGGCTCATCCTAGCTCTCGGGATATAAAATACAAGCGTTATTGGCCTGTTCGTCATCCTTGTAGGACCAGCATCTTGCAGTTTGTGCTCTCTCCGGCACCCAAATTACTGCTGTCTCTATTGAGAGAAGGCTAGCAAAGTGCCTCAGGGAAACTGAAAAGGAGAAAAGTCTGAGAAAAATTTAACCTTGGCTCCTGGCAAGCTAAGAGGCTTCATATATTGCTGGAAGAGTTCAGTAGAGTTCAACAGAGAGGTAGCATTTCTCTTTGTATCAAAGGCACAGGCTTGACACAAAATCGAGTGTCTGGCTGTTGAGCATCGCGAGGATGTATTGGGCCAGTTTTCTCTTTGGAGAGAAGCAGCCCTTGCACTGCAGCACAGGCAGGGTCTGAAAAAAAAGAGCCTTGCCCTGGCCCCATCTTTTAAGAGCAAGCACGGCCTGTCTGTCAGCTGGGGATGGGTGAGGAGATCTACAGCGCTGCTGGAGCCGCTCTCCAGGTGGAGAAACAAGCCCAGGGGTGAGCTTCCCTCCTGCGCACCCCACGCTCTCACCAGGCCGTGCCCTGAGCTGTAGGGGCCTCAGGAGGCTTAACAAATACCTGTAAATCTCTGAGTGCCCCAACAAAGAGCTGCTGACCTAAGAGATGTGAGGTAATGGGAACCTTTAAAGTGCTGATCTGCCTTTGTTTGAGCCTGCAGCCCCGTCTGCTCCATTTCTTTTCCCCTATGCAAAAAAAACCAATTAATACCCTCTTTTTCTAAACCATCCCAAAAGGTTTGTTGCAGGCCTAAAGCTACTTGACTAGGTGAGAAGGGTGGTTTGTTTTTTCAGAAAAGCAGCAAATGAACCTTATGGCAAAGCTGACCAGCAGCCATCTAAGAAAAACATGACCTCTCTTAAACATGTCCAGCTAATTACTTGAACATTGAAATCGTGTTTGAACCATAACAGGGCTGCAATTTGTCAGCCATTGCACTTACATAGATACATTTCAGCAGGCACAGAGGCACCGTGAGGCCTCTGAAGCATTTCTAAGAGGTCCTTAGCCCTTTTGAGCTGAGCGCATTGAACATCGCTTCTGGAGCGCGTTGAACGTCACTTGAAAGCAATCCTCCTTCAAAGGATAATCATACAATACGAGCTACCTCAAGGCTGCTAGGTGGATTTATGGCTGTGTGACACAGCAGATATTTGGATGAAGGAGAATGTAGCTGAATATTTCAGTCAGTGAAAGAATTTTTGAGTGAGGACCTAGCAACTAGAGAGATTTGGGCAGGTCTGAATGACATTAGTGCTGAGGTTTCACCCTAACTCTATTGAGTGGTTGTATATTACTAAAAGTGTATAACCCAACCTTTTATTGTAGCTACGTATTTGATTTCCACAAGCTACCACAATCTGTTTCATTCTTGCCAAGTTGTCAGAAAGTATCTAAGTTGATTGTGTATCAGTGTTTATTGTCAACTGCACACACAAAAATTTATTGGTTGAATAATTGGTTGAAGGTGAGCTACTTAATAAACAACAGAAACAAAGGCAGTCTCACTTTTGAAGCTGAATGTTCTTGGTTGTATCCTTAGAAGTGAACCCTGTGTTATTACAATTTGACAAAAAGACATCCGTTTAGTTTTGTCAGAATATAGCACTTCAGCTGCGGAGGTCAAGCAATTTACGAGTGATAATGAAATAAAATGTCATCATTTTCACTTGTTTCTTTGCTGTTTGTGGTAAGAATTAAAAACAGGCCAGTGACGATGGTATTTCAAAAGAAGGGAAAGTTGGGAAAACAGAGCACCAGGTTGAGTCCATTTCTTTGTTCTGCCAAGTTCTTCCTTTGTGGTCCTGGTCAGTTCACGGCTGACCACATCCCTTAGCTTTCCAAGACATGTTGAGAGAGATGAGCCTAACATTGGCTGTTCATCTCTCAGGAGATGAAAGGAAAGACACGAGGTTGACATGACCATCGTAACTTGGTCCTTGATGTGTTCGGTCCTGGAAGTGACAAGTTCCCTATTGACTGGAGCAGGTGCCTTAGTTGCCACCAGCATATCTGGGCTGAATCAATGATTTCAGAAGACAGGCAGGAGTTTATGTTCAAGTCTGAATTACAGACATGTTTGTAGTTGCGTTAATGCCCACTGCTTGTACTGCAAGTGAAGGTCATTTGCCACCAGAGTTGATTTGTCACCAACCATGAGGGTTTCTTGTAGAAAATAAGAAAATGACAGCTTTTTATATATTTTTATCTCTATTATTTTAGGGAAAGCAAAGGGATGAACAGGAATAGACTGTATTTATGTACTTTGGTACTGGCAGCAGATAGATTTTGATGAGCCACTTGTTCAGTACTGATGGCAAAGTCTTATTGCCTTGTACTGTAAGTTGCTTCTGGCTATTTTTGTGGGGGTTTTTTTTGTTGCTTGTTTGTTTTAAATAGGGTCTCATTAAACTATGTCTCCTATTAAACATTTTATATATAGTTTTTTTAGGGAAAGGAATAAACAACAATAATCGACAATTAAGACGTTTGGTACACTGCAGCTAAAAGGATTTCCTAGAAAATAATTCTATCTGACATACAAATACAGAGCCCTAGTTCTTAAAGAATATGTGCAGTTTCCTCAAATCAAAGATAAACGCAATATACGTACATTGTTCACTCAGTACAGGAACGTGCACATGATGCGCTTGTGGACATTTTATAAATGCATAAGAATAGTTGGCTAAATGCAGTCCTTACTAAAAGTCACATGTGATTTTGACCAAGCTAAAATATGAATTGTTATTAAAGGGGGCACAAAGCTTGATCTGTCAAAGGATTCTAATACACCATTATTCATACACAGTTAATGTGTGAAATTGCAACCTTTATTTTTAACATGTTTGTTGTGAAAATGCTTATTGAACAACATCAGGTAGAAAAGAAAAACAACTAGAAAGTAATTAAATGCTAATGTGCCAACGTAGCAAATACTCACATAGTAACCACTGATGAACACTCATCACTGTAGTCCAATGCCAATCACATATACTTTTATTGTAAATAATCAATTCTTGGGCTTCCTGTGAAAAAGTGATAGCAAATGTGTGGCATTCCACTGTCTTCTGCTATGTAATTTGAGGACAAGAAGTTAGTCGATTCTGGAATTACTCTCAGCATCTGGGACAAAAAAAAAATAAAAAAGCTAATGCATAAATAAATCTTTTGGGCCCTTTCAAGAGTCATATTCTGCTTTAGTTTGAAGCATATATTGTGCGTGATAGTGCAGATGAAAACGCAGTTTGCAGAAGGATGAACCATTGAACTTCATCTCCTTTGTTCTACTTGCAGGTATAGAAACGAACGTGAATATCAGCAGAGGCTAAAAGAAACTCTTGAACGCCTTAATAAGGTAAGCCTAGAAAAATGGAAAAGGAAAGGTCTCTATCATTTTTTTCTTTGGGTTTATTTACTACAGCAAGCTGCTTTGAAGAAGCAGCAGGAAGATAAAAGTTCAGAGCAGGACATTTCTTGTCATTACGCACTGATGAAATGTTCTTCATCCCCTTCATCCCCCTCCCTAAGCCTTGCGCAAATGACTGAGCCTCGACGCGTGCGTACGCGCCGTCCAGCGCCCTGCTTTGTGCAGTCCTGCTGATTTTGGTTGTGCAGCACGTGCCATCTGCAGCCCACAGCCTCAGCTGTGCTCAGGACTTCACTAATTTTTCAGTAAGACCAAGGACTAGGAGGATCTACTGCTGCCTTTAGAGCATCAGCAATTGGCTCCTGCATTTGTTTCGGGACCTGGAGTTGACATACATGTTGTTTCTTCTACCTCCAACGTGAACTTTGCAAATTCACCCTTGCTGAAGATCCAGCACATGCTTAGGTGCCTTTAGTAATTCTTTTGAACTGTTTTAACACTCTTTTTTCTTTTTTTTAACTGGGAAGCCAATTTCTCTCTGAGTGAATTAGAGTTAGGAAAAGCCCGTTTATTAGTGACGCAATGCAGCCAATACACATACCTAAGAGTCTGGAACATGATCAGAGAAAACATGTTTGTTGCTAAATGCCTCCTCCCCCCCCTTTTTTAAAATACAGCTACTATATTAAAGTATATTTAGAATTGATACCATGGCATGAGAAAATGCTGATTGTGTCCAAGTCTTGAAGTCTGGTGGGTCTCCAAGCTCCTCAGTCCCTTGCAGGATATGGTCAGCCTTTCCCAGGACAGAGCCTCAGCTTCCCATCAGGTTTCCAAACAAAAGAGAAGCCACAAAACCCTCTGATTTGTTCCTTTCACAGTGAAGCATGGGAATTATTTACGTTGAGCTGCACTTTCCTGAACTAATACCATGGGGAGAGAGAAATAATAATAATAAGGCTTAGAGAAAAGATAAAAGTTCACTAACATATTTAGGAAGTTTCCAAACCTGATCTGTGAAACTGAGAAAGCCTGGTTCATCTTTTCTTGCTACTAGCTTTCATCTGAGTGAAGAAAGTTGGATTATAGCTTTCCCCAGTTCTATTTTTCACAATTTATCCTTCATCTTCTGCATTGGGAAATAATTACAGGTGGATTAAATAGAGATTTTTTTTTTCTTTTCCCTGCTACAAATGGCAGGAGCACTGTCATATCAACGATACGCATGTTTCGTAGTAAAAAAAAATGTGCATTTTAACATTTCTGTCTCCACTGAGTTCCAGATATCCTGCATCAGTGCTATTTTCCAGTGTGCTAGCAGGGCTCTTGGACACCGTGCAAGCTCTTAAAAAAGATTTGTGGAGGAAATATTTTGTAAGGGGTAGCTGGAGCTGGTGGGTCCATCTTCACGGTTCCTCTCAGCCAATCTGCAGCTAAAAGGAAGTGCTTTGATACGACAGCCCCAGGCACAGCTGATAAGATCTTGAACCCTGGGGGGTGTTTTTCTCCCAGGCTGTGTCTGGGTGGCCCGTGACAGCAGCACCTTGTATGGGGGCACCAAATGCTGGAGAGAACACAGCTGATTTTCTGTACGGGCCCAGGGCGTAGCCTGAAAGCAGCATGTGCAGATGTAAAGTCGTGCCTTTTCCGACAGCAAACACTGGTTCTGGAGAAATCTAAGGGGTTTCTCTTCATGGTAAGTGAAAATGCTGCTTCAGCACATGGATCCGCGTTGTGGAGTTGGCACCTAAAGCAGAATGGTTTTTTGGAAGTTGAGTGAATAGCAAACACTGAAAAGTTCAGAAGAAAACATGTAGGCATTGCGCTGTTCTGATACAAAGCAGGGAATAAAAGCAAAAGTATTTTTCCCCTTTGAAGGAACACTGGGAAAGCCAAACGCTGCTTTTGCTGATTACATGCAGAAATATTTGCTTATGGGTATCATCTTGGGGCCCGGGGGCTTTTTTCTGGCTCCCCTCCAAACCTCCCAACGTGGCCATTGTCCTGCTGATCTTCCTCTCAATAGGAAGGCAGAGGAGTGCAGAAAAGCAGCCGGCGTTCCGAATGACTGGCTCCGAATGTGCTGGTCTGGATGAGTCTGACTCAGCCGCTGTCTCACAAAGCGGGGAGACCGCTGGAGAGGTCTCTGGCTGGGAGGCTCAGCAGCATAATGAGACAGCTAACATCTACACATTTTTGGAATAGCACATGCTGTGCACGTGCAAAAGGAAAAATCCCCTTCTACCAGTTATATGCTGCCTCCATAGATTTCAGGGTTTTTTTTGCAACCCGTGATCCACTCGCTGAGACATATTTACAGCTGGTAATGGCATGTAGGTAATTTTAAAGGGACACCTTTAAATCTTTTTTTTTTTTTTTTCCCCACTTTGAGTTAAATGAGGAAATCCAAGACTTTCTTGAGGCAAATTGCAAACTGGCAGAGGAACTTACAAGCTTTGAAAGTTGCAAGGAAGATTCAGTTGACAACTTTTAAGATACTTTCTCAAAAGCTGGAGTTGACAGTATTAGTTAATGATAAACTTAACCAAGAAGGCATGTATTAAGTAGAATAATAAAACTTCACACTTAGATATTTGTAAAATATATTGCCAAGTTCCATGGAAATTATTCTATATTCAAGGGCTTGTATTAAATAATATGACATAGGAAATATCTAAATAAGATTGTTGAACAGAAATGGAGATTTCACTGGATTTAAATACCAGTGTCACTCATACCTACATACTTTGAGATCATGACTGCTAGCCCTATACCTTACCTCTGAATTAATTCGACATTATGAACTTTTGTCCTCACACACCCCTATATATTAGAAACTTCTGCAGCAAACTGACTTTTTCCAGATTTGTTTATCTGTCATTTTGTTTCCAGAAATGGCTCCAAACCTGACAAAGATTTGTGATACTTGAGAACGCATCAAAGGGAGTGAAAATACTTCAGACTACCCTGTTTCTTTAAATAATGGAATCTTAACTGGGGATATTAAAAAGGTGTCAGCATACCTCAGGTCCTGTCATGAACACTAGAGAAATCGGTGCCTCAGTCCGTTGATGTCATCTGTTTGAGATTCATGCAGCATCACAAGCTTTTAGCGTCAAAGACTGATATTTCATAGTGTCTATTACTTGGCTCCCAGCAACCATAAAGCATATGGTGAACATATTTTGACGGTGCCAGTGCCAAACTGTATCATAAATTATATTTGTGTGGAAAAGCAGCTTCTACAGTAGGAGAACACGACAAATAAAGTGCCTGTTGTTTGTTGGTTTCATAATACTTGTGTTTCTCCCAGAAGCTTTAATTCTCCATGCAGCCTGCTATGCATGTACGCTGACGTTCTGGCTAAGTGACTGCTGTGTTTTTGGCACTCCAGCTATACATACTGACCTCAGCGCCTGCCTCTGCATTGCAGGAAGCCGACGAGGCACTGCTGTGCAACCTGGAGCTGCAGATCGAGTCCCAATTCCTGCAGGATGACATTAATGCCACAAAGGACAGATACAAGAAGGTAACTGGCTGAATTTACCATCTTTAGATTTTCCTTCTAGAGATGTGTGAAGCCTTGCCCTTCTCCGTGATCTGTTCCAGTGGCAAATTAAAGCAAATCCCGTTTGTGTTTTGGTGGGTAAATATAGCATTGTATATTTTGCGTGGGCACAACAGCTGCAGCGTGGAGGTCAAGCCCAGCAGCTGGATGGCTGTAAGCATCTAAATTGACTCCCTCGGGGTCCAATGTCTACAGCTGTAGCAATGTCTTGAATTTCTTGACCTGTTATCATGATTCCACCCAACAGGCTGGTCAAGCTGTCCTGTATTTCATGCTAAGAAGCTATTGCTTTTATCAGAGAAAAAGTGGCTTCCCAGTTTTCTGGGCCAGAACATTCCAGTTAATCAGCAGGCATAAGCCTCTGGCCGTATGATTACTCCACAGCCGAGTTTAACGCTGCAGCCAGCCCCCTTCTCCTTCCTGGGAGAGCTGTGAGGCTTGGTATCAGGCTGCTGTCCCAGCTTTGCTGCTTTTAAAAGAGGTGGCTCATTTTTTGGGGCCACATGCAAAGGTATTTGTGGTTCTCATTTTGAAAATCTCCTGTGAAATCAGGAATCATAGAATCTTTAATTAAGACTATGAAGTATATTGTCGCTCAGCCAAATGCCCGTAGTGTACCCTTAGCATGATGGAACTGTTAGCACACACACACTCAAAATCAGGTCTAAAACCGCATTCTAAAACCAAGTTTGAACACGAACTGGACTTTTATATGCTGAAAGAAGTAAATATCTAGGAATAAGCCCCAGAAGCGCAGCACATTGAAGGGAGCACCTTGCTATGGTATGTTCTAATGAAAATGTTTTTTATTTCACCACAGAACCTTATGGAAATCCAGACCTATGTCAGTGTTTTGCAGCAGATCATCCTGACAACCCCTCGCGTGTCCCCTATATCCACTGGCATATGTGAGGTAAGTGTTCTTGTTGGTAACTACATGCTGCTCTAAGTAAGGAGGAGACAATGTTTACTCCTAAAGCATCCTAGATCCTCTAACTCCCACTCCAAGGTTAGATGAAAACTCCAACAACTATGAGTAAGTACTGAATACGAGTAGCTTTGGAAAACTGAATTGATCAGGAGAAGAGAGATTGTGTTTGTCAGGTGCACTCCAGCATGTGTATTAGCCCCTAAAATGGCTAGTTCAAAGGTAGTTGAAGTAGTTGTGCTTCCTACCTGAGGAGGAGCTGGCAGGATATATAAGTATTTACAGAGAGAGTAGACCTGAGTAGACCTGAATGGGTGAGATGTGGCAAAAAATTGTAAATCAAATAAATTACTACAGACTAGATCAAAACTTGGTGATTCCCACCAATACGAGTGGCTATGCCAAGAATGTTTATTAGTTGGAAGAAGATACGAACAGCTACATCTACAGGGTCTAATTTCAACATAAGCTGTACTTCTACAGTCCTGCCATCTGACATCTTTTAATCTTAAAGCCATGCCACAGGGGTTTCTTGAGGTTCAATACCCATCTTTTTATTTGTCTTTTGTCATTTTCTATTTGTCTTCACAGTTTATTTCCAGTAGTAGAATTTCCTTTGGCTCTTTTTAAAAGAGTGAAAACATACTTTTCTGTACACATGGTGTTTTCTTTCAACCAGGAAAAACTGATAGCGGAGAGGAGGATCCCTGTGCTGCAGAACCAGCTGGAGGAGTACAAGAGCATTCTCTGCCAGCTACAGGCACAGAAATACAAACTGCATACAGAGGTACTGCCATCACTAGCCATTAGCACAACTGTAATGGTCATGAACTCTGCTCTTCTTATGGTCACGGGGTCTTTAACAGGGTCTTGTGAACTCAGTTGACTCAGAGATTGGAGGTGTGTTTTCATTTTAGTTTCCCACCTTTTTATTCAGCTGTTTCATTCCCTTCCTCTCAGTGGCCCAAATCATCAGGTTTAGATGGCCAGGGAGGGCTGCAGGTATCGTAGCCACAGCAAAGCTGTCCTTGCCTCTCGGAGTAGCCGGTGGGAGAAGGCTTCCACTTTGTAACTGCATTGCTGCAGGACAGAGTCAGCAGGAGGTTGTGGATGGGGACGTCACACAGAGCTGATCTTCCTTGCTTTCTTCCATACTGAGCTCAGGCTGGAAATTGGCTCCATGAAAACTGACTCTGCCCGGTCCTTCCCATCAGTGCCACATCCACTGCTGAGCTGGCTGTGCGAACGACTGGACAGCCCTCGTAATCAAAACTGCACGTCCTTTGAAAGAGGTGTCAAGCTGCACTTGGCATCCTGCATTCATCCCTGTCGCTAGTAAAGCAGGAAGCCAGTGCCTTTCCTGTGCTTAGGCACTACCAGCACCAAAACCACCTACTTTTTACCAATTCCTGCTTTGTAAAAAATGACTTTCACTCATTGCTTCTGCCCATCTCCTGGTCAAACTTGGTGTAAATCGACCTTCCTCCTCCAGCCAGTGTCTCTGAGTGAGCATGCAGTGCTGGGATGAGGGCGGCAGGAGATGGAGGAGCAGTGAAAGGCTACAGTGAATGGAAGCCAGACCTGGATAATTGCCAATGGCAGGTCTGCCTCCACACAGCTGAACGCTTCTTAGCAGATCTGGGGTGGAGGGAATGATATTCTCGCATAAAACACCTTTTGGAGGGATTTTGGACTCCTCTGGACAGTGAGAGCAGCAGCTCTGAACTTCCTGAGCGTAACTTCTCTCACTAGGGCACTTGGGGACAGTGCTACCCCCAGGTGTTTTCCTCGGTCTCTTTCTCATGTCTGATGCTCTGGTGGAAAGGACACGTGCTCCAGGAAGGACAAGGATCAATATAGTGACAAGTGAGATAATGAATCAGGATAGAGACAAGACAAAAGTCAGCCTTCTGCTGGCAGACAGAGGCAGGCGCTCTTCGGGGAATCAATCGTGCTGCTTTCAAAATCGAATCTTAATGTCCCATTTAGAAAGAGTTCATTCATTCATTCTCATGCCTTGAGGTTAAAAGAGTGAAATAACTAAGAGTGGAGGTCGATGACATGGTTGCTTGTGACAGTGAAGGCTGGATCTGATGACTGAGATGTCCTCGAGCTCCTTTGCTTTCCTGTCTGTAGACGCGATAACTGTGTTGCCGAGAGGTTATTGACCCACCTCGTGCACACTAGACACTAAAGGGGTCCCTGGAACCTGTTGGTCCACTGGTACGCTGCAGTGTAACTGAACTAATGCCAAGGGACTTGGCTCCTAAATTTAGGCTCTTAAAATGTTTGTGAAAATCTTGCCTGTAATATATAGAAATAAATGAATTATTAAAGAGTCCATTAGTCAGCTATTGCCCCATTAGCTTTTTGTGAGTGCATCTCTTTAAAAGCTGTTTGAAAAGGGAGGGGGGGATCCCAAGTGATAAAGTAACAGCCAAAAATAGCAGAAGAAAGCGAGAGAAAAATTACACTGCCCAACATCCCACCTGTGACTCCTGCCGCCTTTTTTTTTGCAAGGGACTCATCGCCACCTCCTGGTTGATGTGCTCTCTAGTGACTGGCTTTGAGGCCTTAGCTGTGCAGCAGTTACTTTTATCACTAAAGTAAAAAAGCCGAGGGGATTGAAAACAAATGAGAAACTATTTTAAAAATGTATATAAAAAGACCCTGCCTTAACCTCCAGCCCTTGGTCTACGGACCACAGAGAAGGAAGAGCAGGTTTTGCCCGGGTGCCTCTTCCCAATTAAGCACTTTGTCTCTCCTCCTAAGACACTGCCCGCCCTGCCGAGGCCAGCCCCGGTGAGCTGCGGGTCACGCAGCGAGACATCAGGCAGCCTCGCAGGGAAGGGGATGTCACAGCGCTGCGCCCCTGCTTCACACCGATCCCGTCGTGCTTATCACAGAGCAGAAACATTGGGATAGATAAGGGGGTGGGGAGTTACTGGGTTTGAATAACAAAACAAATGCAGTGAAACTGCCGCTGTCTGTCAGCAGTGCAGCCTCACACATCATAATAAAACATGTCTTGCCTTTAATTACACTTGAAATACGATCAGAGCTGCTTCTTTCACCTACCAATTTTGTTTACCAGACAACCATGCTGGAGCAAGCGATTAAAAACACCCAGGAGAGTTACGATGATGAAATTCAGCTTTATAATGAGCAGATTGAAAACCTTAGGAAGGGGATAGAGGAGGCGGAGAGGACCTTGGAGAAGTACACGACTGACTGCCGCCAGCTGGTGATCTACCAGCAGTCCCTGGAGAACGAGCTGGAACGGTACAAACGTATCATCGAGAATGAGGACAGCCGGTAAGACTGGGTTCCTGGACTCTCCTAAAGGGGCCAGGGATCTCTCTTATCTCCTTCAAAAAATGTTTGTTTAAGGGCATTTGATCCCCACCCCAAGCTATTACCATTTCACACCTTTCACTGGTAGATATCCAGGGACAGGTATCTAAATAGATGCAGAATCTGGCCAAGCCTCTGCCAAGGAAAGGGTCAGAGCCGTTTTGAGCTTCTCTTTTCCATACAGTCTCCTTTCCATGTACTGTCCCGGCGTCAGTGCACGGAGGTCAGGAGGACACGAAAGCAATTTGAACGCCCTCTCCACTGCTGGGGTGTTACAGGCAGGTTGGTCAGGGCAAATGTCTTGTAAAGCAACACACTCATCACAACAGACCCATTCTTCAGGCAAGCGGGGGGAAAAAAAAGGGTAGGTTATAACAAATTTGCAGGGATTTGGGTTGTGTTTAAACGTACGGAGGAGCACTGGCTCCCTCCAATGTCAACCATCAGCCTCACATGAGAAAAGGAGCTGGGCTTTCACAGCAGCGGCTGGTGCCGCCTGCGCAGGCAGATGTGGCAGGGCCAGACTCCTGCGCACCCGAAACGCTGCCCTGAGTTGTCCAGAAGATGCAGGGGAAGGAGCTCACTCATAGTCAATCTCACGCGTGGGGAACAGAGATTTCATCAGTTTTCAGCTTCTCGTTTTGGACACTGCGTTCTGGTTAGGAGTATCCAGTCAGGGTGATTCAAACCGTGCATCTCTTACATATCTACACAGCACGTGTATCGTTCCTAGAGGCCAAAATATCTCAAGTTCTGGCAGAGCAGGCTGGAAAGGCCACAGATAGAGTAGCTGGTTTGCCTGTAGGCCAGCTTCTCGGTTTTAGTTTTTAACCCTTAATACCACTGACCCCTCGAATACTTTCCAAGGAAGACTGCTCAGTTTTCTCCTTGCCCTTTTGAAGTCAGGCATATGCAGGTAACATTGTACTGGTTACCAAATTTCATGTTTTACCAGCCAGCATTTACAGCTCTTGCTGACCTCTGGTACACGGGGATTGCCCATCCAAAATCTGCCCATCCTTTCAAAGTGCTGTGCTGAATTACAAACCTGTTGCTATGGGTTTCTACCACTGGCGTACTTTGCCGAACAGAGCATCCCACATCTGCTGGTGGAAACCAGCCTAAAACTCCTGCAAAGGTGCTGTGGCTGTGTAGATTTCCCCCAGACAAGAAACAGGCTCCCATCTTTCTCTTTGACTCCTCACCACAGAGAAACACATTTCGTTAACCTCCGTGCTTCGTTCTGTGCAATTTCACTTGCTCTTGATGGAAATGAGGGGGAGAGGTCTGACCGATGTGCATCTTCTCCGGCAGGTTAAACTCTGCTATAGCAGGGACGCCAGTCACACTCTTCACGCAGATCTATAGACCTGTCCAGCCTCAAGTTTCGAGGGAACGAGGTAAACCTGTGACATGTCTTCCTGTGTCTGTCAAGAGCAGCATCATTGTATTTTAAGCTGTTTTTTTCATTTGTGGTCCACACGAACACCAGCCGTGACAGCCTGACTCCAGGCTTGCTAAGTAAATGCAACGATTTCAGCTCACCTCAGCTGGCTTTCAGACGATCTGTCGAAGGCCAAAACCACAAGAAAGAGTTTCTTTGCTAATTTCTGCAGTTTACTGCTTAGGCCGATCAGGAGAGCAAAGTCAGAAGGCATCTGAACCTAGGGA
>KL262988.1:0-31138 GCA_000699545.1 Podiceps cristatus
CCTGTCAATGAGCCCCACAAGTTCCTGGGCACAGACCCTCAATACCATCATGGTATTGACTCCTCTGTGACACAACTGCACCATTTCCTCTGGTCAGCAACTCTGAACGTAGATTTTTTTTCCTTTGGTCTGTAGGAATATCTCTATGTTTATTTAGTATGATGCTTAATTTGCATGTTACACATTTTAAAAATTTGCATAAGTTACAAGTTTTAAAAAGAGTGGAAAGTAATGAATAGGGACTAACAAATCTGTCCTGAGTAACCCTAAATGCAACAATCAAGCCTTCCAGAACTGATTAGTGGGAAAGATCTGACAAATCATCAGAGCAAAACAAGATGATTAAAGCATATTTTGCAGTATCAAACCCATTGAAACTTTTTGACAATGGCTTTGATATCAGGACAATTTTCAAAAGTGAAATAGGTCTCTTTAAGCATCATGTCCCATTTCATCAGGCTTGCAAAGGACTTGATTTCTGGCTCCTGACCAGTCACTCCAGACTTTGAAAAGGAGAGTTTTGTTTTAGCTTTGTTACAAGGGTGAAGTCATCAAGATCAGTCTTAAAGCAAACAGATTCATACAAGCAATTTAGATTTGAAAGAATATTGGCATTTTCTGCTTTCTAGAAATTCCAACAGAGTTTAAAGACCAGCTTTAGGAATCAGTCTGCCAAGTCTTGTGCTTCCTTTAGAAACCTAAGGTCTTGCATCAACCTGGAACTTCCCCAAGCTGCTGACAGAATATTTTTATGCCTTTGTGTGGGAAGCAAGTAGCTTCTAAGTCGTGGTATCTTCTCCCTCCAAAATGCAAATGTATAATCCAGTTACCAGCACCTGAGTAGTACAAAATAAATAAAGCTATTATGGATGCAGCAGAACATGGCAACAAATAAAATTATAGCTTTCTGGAGAAATGATACTGTATGTTTCCGTATTTATAACTCATTTGGCTGGTGCACCTCAGGTTTCATGATTTATTTCATGACTTATAGGGCAGTCTGAAGGGAGGCCTGCTACTCCCCCTCAGTCCATCCCCACATTCCAGCATTTTAGCAGTAAACATTTTTTTCTCTGATATATTTTGTTATAGTCATACTGCACTTCAGTGGTGTATTTCATCAGGAATTTTTGTGAGGTGTTGGACATAGTACAAGTAGTTCTCAGATTGCACTCCTAAAGTCTGATCATATACTTTGAAACACAGGTAATTTTGCATGTGTCATATATTTGTTCACAACTGTGAACTCTGGAGCTGTTGAAGAGACTATATGAAAACTGATCATACGCAGATACGTTTTGAGGAAATACGTGAGAAAGTGGTATTGCCGGAATCAATGTTTTGAACGTTGTTACGTTTTGGGGACATGGATGCTAAATGGGCACTCAGGTCTCAACACACATGAATCGTTACTCGTGATGATGATGATTGCTTACAACGATTAGAGATTGACTTTCAGTTTTAGAGTTCATGGGTCTTCAGGGATTATCTTTCAGTTTGACGCCATACCTAAAAGAATACTTCTGATTCAGAAGTCTGGGCTTCGTAAGATTTAAGATAGCTGTATAAACATACAGTGATAAATTGTATTAGCTGTTCCTAGAACACTTCAGCTTTAAGTTAAAGAGTCAGGAATAAAGATGCATCTTCATCATGAAACAGAGTGTTTTAATGGTCAAGATTCCTACTGCAGATAGATTTTTAGAAATGTTTGTTAGATGAATGATTAATCAATATTTTACTAAACACATAGTCAATTTTTAAAGAGTTGTTACACAGTTCAAGAAACCAAATGGTTGTTCATAATGGTCTGTAACTCTTACTTTTATGTGATGTGTTTATAGTACCCACTGGGATTAAGATATGCATCAGACTAGGCACACCTAGAGTCCCGTGCCTGGCTGTGGTCTCTAGCAGCCTTGCAGTGAAGACTCTGCATGTTTGCAGAGGGTCAGTGTACAGGGTCAGACTGTTTTTCCCAAAAGTTTTAAAGATAGCCCAAAACGCTGCTATACACTTCTTTCTCATGTCATTTACTTTACGACCTGATCACATGAGCAAATGAATGGGAGAACCAATGTAACAGAACACATGGGAGGTGATAGGATCTTACAATTTTAAAATAAGTTCGAATAATTTATTAGCTTTTCATAATTCTACAGCATTATTAACTTTTTATGATTCTACAGTAATTATTGATGAGGTCTGCCAAAAATAAGCTGTAATAAGATTAAAGCATCTTGGAAATAATGATGCAATTATTATCATAGAATGACAGAATGGTTTGGGTTGGAAGAGACCTTTAAAGCCCATGTAGTCCAACCCCCTGCAATGATCAGGGGCATCTTCAACCAGATCAGGTTGCTCAGAGCCCCGTCCAGCCTGACCTTGAATGTTTCCAGGGATGGGGCTTCTACTACCTCTTCGGGCAACCTGTTTTGGTGCGTCACCACCCTTATCATATTCCTGGAGTTACTGTCAATTTTGTCATATCTTCAGTTTAATTTAAAGGGTAGCTACATTTGGTCCTGTAATGGATGAATTATCGCTGTATTTCCTTCTCCTAGCTGTGTGTTTATCCTAAAACATGCTGCATGTTTATGCAAGATTCAATAATCTATTGTTCATTGTGACTTAATGGCTTATTTCTGGAGGCTTTGCATACCTGGAAGGAGCTCTAATAATAATAATAATGTATCAATACTTGTCATATACTTTACTAAGACATTTAATGTGTGATTATTTTGTGCAGATGTACAGCACTATTAAATTAATACTGCTTTTATTTAGCTTAAACCATATGTAGCAGTCTACTTGATTTTTCAAGAATCATTGTGAGCTTTGCATGCTTCATGGAGAGAATGAGGTTTGGCCTTTATATCTCTTCTCAAAATAATTTGTGATATTTTGTATTTCATAATGGAACTATTGATCAAATTTCCATTTGATTTATTTTAGTCTCTAATCAATATTGCATCTTTTATAAAATTATAGAAAAAAATAAGTGTAAATGTACCTCATAAATGTAATCTAGTTTCTTATTAGTGCCTGGCCAATGTAAGATGCCAGTTGTAATGGAGTGATTTAACTTTTCAAATAGATTGGATAGCAGATTACACTTTTATTAGTTTTATAGTTGTGCTAATCTGTGACTTGGACATAGTTAAATCAGTAGTCATCAGGGATCGTTACTGTCCTATCTAAACCAGCCAAAGCAAAAACCAGTGCAGTTCTCTTATAATGGTAGGATACATACTGAAACTCTCAAATTGTCAGAATTGTGGGAACAGAGTGCTTCATACAGCAATGATTTCTCATGAATACGTACCAACATTGGCTTGTCATGATGAGTTTCAGGCTTTTCATTCTTACTGCAAGTGTCTTTCTGTAGAAAGAAAGGAGAAAAACAGTTTAGGACTTGGAAAAAATATGAAATAGATGTGATTTTAAAAAGAGGGGCAGCCAGGGTCAACCAAGTGAATAAGAAACCTACCCTAAGTCTGTATGTCTTTGAGTTAAAAGAAAGTTCATAGACTCACCGAATAATTTAGGTGGAAAAGAATCTCTGGAGGTCTCTAGGCACAGCATGACTCCGAACAGTGGCAGCTGGATTAAGTTCCTCTGGACCTTGTCCAGTTGAGTTTTACGATTACCCTACTAGGCAACCTGCTTAGTTTTGGAGTTTTCCTCATAGGAAAAACTCTTGTCCTAATATTTTTTCTAGTAAAGCGATTTAACCTGATTTGAGGGAGAAAGAATCCAGGCCCAAAGGCAGTGAAAAGAGAGGGTAAGATGCAGCAAAAAAGAGGATGGATAAAAGAAAGCAGTAAAAGAATGAATCATGTAAAAAATCCGCTTGAATTTTAGATGTATGTGCAGTTGGAACCTTAAGACCAGTTTCGACTGCCCAGCTCCTTTCTTGCAATAATTTCACTTAGATATTTGCATGGCCATTATGAAAATGCGCGTTGATTACCAGTACCCAGTGTGTTGATTTCCTTGTCCACATTCCTTGTTACAGACCCCTATTCCAAGCCTTGCCACTTCAGTCTGTTTTGTAAATCAATGAGCTGTATTGCTGTGTTGCTTTTTCCTAGCATCTGCATCCTGAAGTAATTTCCACAGGACTCTTCTCCATACTATCCACTATTTAGCCTCCTGCTACGACACCTTGGTTTAGGAAAGCTCTGAAGGAGATAAAACTGTCCTTTGTATGTGTGGAAACTTGTTAGAATTTTGAGGAACATCTGTAATGTTAAATCCATGTTCAGACAGACTATTCTTGGATTAAAACCAAACCCCTTTATGGTAAGTAGACGTAGCAAATAGCAGTGAGTATTTGTACTTGTTTTGCCAGGGCTAATGGTGAAGAGAATGGTATTTTTAATTGAGAGGGACAAAAGTGAGCACTACAACCTAAATATTTTATGAAAGTTTTCAAACCCCAAGTTCTCCCTTCTTCCCTACCCCGCATTCACAATTGCGTAGCAAGATGATTACAGATTCTGAAAAATGAAGTGGTCATTATTCATTTTTTAATGTGAATGCCTACCAGTGATAGAGTTGTAGGAAAGGATTGGCTCAGACACAACATGACTTGTAAGCAGAAGATGAGATTCAAAGGGATAAGGTAATTATTTTTTTAAAGCTTCCTGTTCCATTGAAAGAATGTTGGAGGCAAATAAAATGGATTTTATAATGCATTATACATATTAATAAGACTTTGTCCATTTGGGTGAAGTAAAATGACTTTAATAGTTTCCTATTTAATTTAAAACATTATTTGATTCTTATGATTGGTTTAAGAGTCCTGCAATCTTGATATCAGCAGATAGTTTCTTTTGGCAGTAACTGCTGCATTCATCAATGTCTAATGATTGTAAACCTGCACTGCTTTATTCAATAATATCGGTCTGGAAGTGCAGGCAAGTTTTATCAATTTTAGTGAATGCTGTTCTATTAATGACAAAGACTCAGAGCTTCAACCGCCTCCATGGTTGTCAGCTTAGAGGGTAAGCCTTTATACCTGGAAGAAACAGGCAACAGAGCAAGCATCTGAGAGGATGATAAAGTCAGTGTGGTTAGAGTAAGACTAGATTTTATTTTCCATGTTCTACAGATGATTTTGGAATGATGAATTCTGGACTGCCTTGATACGAAGGGACTTGGTTACTTCTACTGGACACAGCAGTCCAGTACAAGGGTACTGGGACACAGGATACCTAAACACGGAACACATCAGGAAATTTCCATCAGAAAACATTGTTTGGAACTGAGTTTTTAATGCAATTTCTAATTTGGTGTATTCACTGAAACTCTGATATTAGATACCATGTCATCGCACTAGCTCACTCAGGAGGCAACTAGAGGTCCTGGATTTTTAATACTCACTGTGGTGGCACAGCTTGATACAAAACCCATAAATTTACCCAAATCTGTGCCTGGCAAGGCACTGTCACCTTTAAGACTGAAAGGAAGGCTAGGGAGCTGCAGTTTGGGTTTGTGTGGCAGGGTTCCTGCTTCTAGAAGAGGGCTTCTGCAAGTCTGGAGGCTTGATTTCTAGATGTTGACAGTGAAAGCACACTGGGTAGATAGGTTTGCAGGGTCTGTAGCTCTGAGAGATATTACAGTCTGAGGCATATCAGCTACTTGGAGATACCAACAGAGTCTTGTAGGCTTTCAAGTCAGAGAAAGATCTAGAAAATACAACATTTCAGAAGGAGTATGAGCCTGGAAGCTTTGAAGTTGAAAGGTATCTCCCAGTGAAATATTTTTTTCATTTTGAAATTAAATTTGCAAGTTTTACTTTTCAGCATGCTCTTCTCCTGTAGGATCTAGGTTTGGATTTAACACAGTGTCAGCAAGCAGATCTGTCTGAAGCTGCGAGACACCCACAGTGCAAAATCATGTGCTGCGTTTCTACACCCAGGCACTGTAAAGCAAAGGCAGCACAACAGGGAGCCACTGTGCCTCTGTATGTGCTCTGAGGGGATGGGGTACCTGCAAGTCCTGCAACACAGGGATCCTGCACTGTTTTCCCTGCAATATTTTCACTTGTGTGCTGTCCTTATATGAAAATCAAATAGACAGCAAGGCTGATCACACGCCTGTGATGACCATTATTGTCTTCTAACCTTCTCTGCACTGCTGTTAATGCTAATTACACCGCGATTTGTTTGTGTAGTGCCACTGGAGAGCTTTCTATCTAAAGACATCAAAGTGCTTCACAGCTATTAAGAGAATACTGAGCTGATTTAGAAGAGAGAGGCAAAAAGCTGTGTTGTCCCCAACCCAAACACCTCTTGGACCCAGGAGGGTGATGTCTTTCACCAGTAGAATATAAGGCAGTTATGAGCCAGACCATCTTGGCAGCAGGGCTCTGAGCATCTGTGGTAAGCAGGGAATAGCTAGGAAAGGGTATAAAACAGGACTGTTGTATGGTGAATATCTCTGACATGTGCTTGGTACTTCTTCTGGTCAGAGGGAATGTCACTGTATTTAATAGCTTGCGTTAGATTTTCCTTCCAGTTTTTTTTTACAGTTGCTTTTTGAACCTTTGTAAATTGCTGGCACCCATAATTCCTATGTCAGGGAGTTCTACAGCTTGCCTATGCCATCTGTGCGTTTGTTTATGTCCCTGATAGCTTCATTTAAAGTCTCCTACATCTAATTCCTGAAAAGACTGCAATCTTTCCCTGTTTACTCGTGCCTCTATGCCAGACACAAACCATTTGCCCAGCCATTTATAGGCTCTGCTTTGAGATTTTCTTGATCTTCTGGGAGATCCTTTTGGGATGGTCAGGGGAGTCCTGGGAACCCTTGGACGAATGTTAGGGTGCAGTGAGGATGGCTAGATGAGCTGGTGGCTGCTAGAAAGCTCCAGCAGCTTCAGGCAAGCTCTCCAAGCTCTCCAAGGAGGCTCTGAGCTTGCAGGTCTTGTGTCCTGACCAGGGAGGGCCAAGCACTCTTCCAGCAGGTACTAGGCAGAGGCCTCTGTAAGTCCTGGCCCAGAGCACAGCTCTCGGAGGCAGCTGTTTGTACAGCAGTTTGTATAGAAGGGAAGCAGCACTCCTGTCCTCAGTTATGACAGTGATGTGTCACAGGATCTGGTCCCCATCAGTCACTGGAGCAATTTTCGCTGTCGCAATGGAGGCCTTGACTGCCATGCCAATGATGCTGTAGGTAGCATCATTGACCTGGGAAATACCAGTGTGACTACATGCCTCTGGGTGCATGGGAGGCCAGTTGTGGTCTCCTTGATACTACCAGTGAGGAGGAGGAGGGCTAGAAGAGGACTGGATGGATCCTATGGGTCAACAGGTGCTTGCACAGCTGATGTCAGCAGCAAGGTTTGGCGTCTGACTGTGGGACCCTCTTTGAGGATCAAGACCGCTTAAAAGGGGATCAAGCTGACCAAAGGGATCAAAATCATCTTTGCCAACAGGCTGGCCAAACTGGAAGGGAGAGCTTAAACTAATAGTGATGGGACAGGGAGATAATGACCAACAGTCATGTGAGGAAGTGAAGAAGCAGGTTGGAAAGATCAGTGAAGGACCAGGACTGGCAGAGGGCCCAGCATGATGTGAACAGGAGGGACACTAATCAACAAAAGAGTAGTGAAGTGGGATCCCACCAAGCATAAGCACATAAGTAAGGAAGTGACAAAGAAAGCTCTCAAGCAGCACAGCTGGATGCTTCTGCATGCTCTGGAGCCCTCAGCACAAGAAGGACATGGAGCTGTTGGAGCGGGTCCAGAGGAGGCTACAAGAATGATCCGAGGGCTGGAGCAGCTCTGCTGTGAGGACAGGCTGAGAGAGTTGGGCTTGTTCAGCCTGGAGAAGAGAAGGCTGCGGGGAGACCTGATTGCGGCCTGTCAGTGCTTAAAGGGGGCCTATAGGAAAGAGGGGGAGAATCTTTTCAGTAGGGACAGCGGTGACAGGACAAGGGGTAATGGTTTTAAGCTGAAACGGGGTAGGTTTAGATTGGATGTAAGGAAGAAATTCTTTACAGTGAGGGTGGTGAAGCACTGGAAGGGGTTGCCCAGAGAGGTGGTGGAGGCCCCATCCCTGGAACCATTCCAGCCCAGGTTGGACGGGGCTCTGAGTAATCCCATCTAGGCAATGGTGTCCCTGCTCACTGCAGGGGGTTGGACTAGATGGGCTCTGGGGGTCCCTTCCAACCCAAAACATTCTATGATTCTATGATTCTATGCCACATTTAATAGCTCATGACTTGGGTTTGTGGATTCTCCTTTGAGAGAACCAGATTACATACACACACAGACACTCCTCACTCAGGATTAATTATAAACTTTAGTCAGCAAGTAGGAACTGTTACATACCAAGTACTAACTGATTCCTGAACCTCTGAACCCAATCACCATCTTCTCAATTATGCAGAAAGAAGTAGGGGTTTTTGAGCAACAGGAGGCATCCCTGCCTGTTGGTGTTAATGGGAGCCCCTCTGCTCTACCCATCAGCAGCCTCTTCCCAGCACAAAGGGTTAACAAAGCAAGCTCATGTTTATAGCTGTTTTCCTGGCAGGCAGGGCAGGTTATGCCATTAACAGGTTTTCTTTGTCTAGCTCATTGGCAGGTGTTCTTTGTCCTGCAACTGGCAGTTTATTACTGGATTCAGTGTTTCAGCTTGAGACCAGCTTTCAGGGTTGCCGCGTTTGGACAATTTTCAAGACCAGGATTGCACACTTCAGCTTTGACAATATTCAAGACCAGGAATGAATGCACAGTCACACTCTCTGAAGTGCCTGTACACTGATGCACACACTGTGGGGAGAAAATGAGAGGAATCAGAGGTCTGTGTGTATTTGCTATGATTTCCTTGGTGTCACTGCGATGTGGTAGGATAGCTCAAATGACTGGAGTGTTGCCATGGACATACAGTTTTTTTCAGGAGGGACGGGCTGGGTCATCAAGAAGGGAGAGTTGCCCTTTATATAAGGGAGCAGCTGGGATGTGTGGAGCTCTGCCTTGGAATGAATGATGGGCCAAAAGAGAGCTTGTGAGTTAGAATTAGCTGATAGACTAAAATAGGTGACGTTGTGGATGTCTACCATAGACCATCTGATCAGGCGGCAGTAGATGAGGTGTTCAGGCAACTGGAAGAAGCCTCACTTTCACAGAATTGGTCCTCACACAAGAATTTCAGCCACCTTGACGTTTGCTGGCGTGACCATACAGCAGACCCCAAGCAATGCAGGAGGCTTCTGGAGTGCATTGATGACAGCTTCCTAACACAGGTGAACAAGTTGCTGACATAAGATGCTCGAATACACTTCATACTTACAAAATACATAGAATTTGTCTAGGATGTGGAGGTTGGGGATGCAAAGGTTGGGGACATCCTTGGCAGCAGTGCTTATGAGATGGTGGAGTTTAGGATTGTGAGAAGAGGGAGCAAGCCAAAAAGCAGGATCAGTCATAGATTTCAGGAGAGCAGACTTTGGCCTGTTCAAGGAACTGCAGGGGAGAATTCCATGGGATATAGCCCTGCAGAGAAGAGGCATCCAGCAGAGCTTGTTGATTTTCAAGGATCACTGCCTCTAAGCTCAGGATTAGTCTGTTCCAACGAGCAGGAAATCAAGCAAAGGCAGCAAGAGGTCTGCATGGATGAACAGGAGCTCCTGACTAATGACAGAAAGAAAAAAGTAAGTACAGAGGAGACGCAGGATGAATACAGAGGCACTGTCTGAGCATGTGGGAGTGGGGTAAGGAGAGCCAAAGCACATCTGGAGTTTGGTCAGATGAGGAGTGTGAAGGGCAACAAGAAGGTTTCCACAGGTACATTAGCAGCAAAAGGAAGACCAGGGAAAGTTTGGGCCCACTCCTAAATGGGTTAGAGAACCTGGTGACAAACGATGCAGAAATGTTTGAGAGGTACTCAGTACCCTCCATGCCTCAGAAAGACTGGCCTGCAGGAATCCCAGGCCCTTTAGACTGGGAGGAAAATCCAGATCAAGAAAGCCACCCTCAGTGGAGGAGGATTAGATGAAGGAACATTTAAACAGACTGGACAGACACAAGTCCATGAACCCCAATGGTATGCACACGCAGGAGTTGCCTTGTGTCACTGTAAGCCACTCTTGAGTATCTTTGAAAGGTCATGGTGATAGGGAGAGGTTCTTCAGGACTGTAAGAAAACAAGTTTCACTCCTGTCTCCAGGAAGGGAAAGAATGATGATCCAGGGAACTACAGGCTGGTCATCTTCTCCTTAGTCCTTGGTAAGGAGATGGAAGAACTAATCCTGGAAACCATTTCTAAGCATCAGAAGGACAAGAAAGTGATTTGGAATATTTGGCATGACTACTGATCTCCTCATTGTGAAAGGAAAAGGACCTGGGGATACGGGTGGACAAGTTGAACATGATACAATAATATACCTTCGTGGCAAAGAAGGCCAACAACCTCCTGGTTGCATGAGGAGGAGCACTGCCAACAGGTCAGCAGATACCATCCTTCCCCTCTACTCAGTACCGGTGAGATACTTCTGGAGAGCTGTGCTGGGCTCCCCAGTACAAGAGAGACTCTTCTTTGTGGTACCTAGTGAATGAGAGACAGTGGGCACAGACTGTAAAAGGAAACGACATTTAACAGAATAAAAAGCTGACCCTACTTTGAGCTAGGGGGTTGGACTGTGCGATCTCCAGAGGTGCATGCCAGCCCAGCAATTCTGTGAACTGCAGGTGACAGACTGGCACCTTGTTCAGGCATGTCTATAGCTGGTGCCTCCATGTAAGTGTTCTTTCATTTGCCAGGTCTCCTTGCTGCTGAGATAACTACTGTAACATGTGGGTTTTAAGGGGAGCTGTATTTCAGTTTTACAAATGGGGAAACTGAGGCATGGTGTGACTTGTCTACCGTTACTCCTTTGGCTAGGGCCAGGATCTCAGCATCTGCATATGAAGTCTTTTATCCTGTCTTCTGCTTCAGTCTGAGATATGACTGTCTCAGATTTGTCTGAGAAAACCCGTGTGCATTTCAGTAGCTGCTAGTTGAATGCTCATCTCTTCTCGTCTTTCTAAGTCTTTTCTTTCTTTAATGGCCTTGCACTATCAACAAAATTTTTCATAGCTAAAGACAATAGTTTTCTCTTAGAGCTAAACATTTATCAAGTTATAGCTATGTTGCACTGGTACAACATTTTAAAATATATTTTAGTAATAAATAAATGCAGTCATCTGTAAAGCTGCTGTCTCTGAAGCACAATTACTCAGTCTTTGCCTTTCTTCTTTTCTTTGGCAGGTAGCAGAATAAGAATATTGAAGCATTAGTCATTTAAAAATGTGATGAAGTGTTTTCATGCATATGGAGAAAGGAGGAGGATTAAACAGATGCTTAAAATGTGTCAGAGTACCATGCCACTATAGGGAAGAGAGGGAGAATATTAGACTGCTGCAAGCAGTAGTTAATAATAAAATAAGAAGTTGGCAGCAGGTCGAAGAATTTAAAGTTGTCATCTGTTGTAATTGATGAAACTATCAGAGCGTCATTTATGAAGGAAAGGAACAGTCCAGGGACACACGAGTAAGTGCTCTCTGACTGCAAGGACAGTAGAGATCTGAGTGCCTACCAAAATCTTCCTAACACAACAGTAGTTTGAGCACAGCAAAAGAGCAGTAAGATGTGCTGCTTTTTGGTGTGTGCCCAGGTGTCTTGTGGAGTTGCCACCAGCCTGGTGGAGGGAGAGCCCTTGCTGCAGAAAGACAGCTGTGGTAAAGGGTCTGACAGCAACCTCATACAACTCTGCACACACATTTACTGCTGGGAAGTTATTTGCCCATTTCTAACCCCCAAACACCTACCCAGAGCACTTCCATAATTGATGAAGGTTTCAGAGAAAGGGCTTGGCTGTTAACACCTTTCAAAATCAACAGCAACACGACCATTCATTTAAAATGCAGCAGAAATGGGACCAAGAATGTACAGTCTTCAGGTGTTCGGCTTCTCTGCAGCTTACATTTACCATTGGATTTTCTGGATTGAGAAATATTGTAGAACAACAGTTCTGTTCTAAGAACAAAATAGAAGTTGTTGCTGTTTTTCAAAACCTCATAGCTCTCCAACTTGCTAATCTACCTGCAGTGTTCACTAAAATATAAATGTGGGTATATTTACTGATTTACTCCTTTCCATTCATATTTGCATTGCCCAAGTGGCCATCTTTTAAGAACCTGACAGGACTGGTTTCTGAGATTGTCTCCTAATGGGCAGATTGATGACCAGAACAAAGGAGATGAAAGTACAGGCAAAAATGTCTGAGGAGAGAGCAGATTTGAAAAGTATTCTCAGTGTGAGGAAGGTGAGAGGATGGGCTCTCTTGACAAGTTGCTCTTTCTAATGCACAGTTACTCTGTGACTTTAATTGTAACGTTTCCCTCTTTGCGCCTGCAAGGCACAAATGCGGGGGAGTGGAAAATGGCCTCCCCCTCCTTTGGCCAGATAAAAACCCAGCAGCTCTCAGATCTGTCAGCCCAATGTGGATCTTTTATATAGCTTCTGTGGTCTTCCTGGAAGAGTAGTGGGTGGATGAGGCAATGGCCTGTGGACCTCATGGTAGCTGTCTGCAAGAAGGTAACTCCTTTCTCGCAAGTAACAGGCTGGGAATGGTCTTGAGGAAAAGAAAGATGCATGGGGGAAAAGAGTAAGAGTTAACTGGGAGAGGAGTATGTACTACTATGTATGCTGTTCTGCTGCAGCGCACCTTGGCATTTGTCTAGAAGTCAGGGTGGGCAAAAGTCCCATCTTAACTATGTTTTCCCTTGAACTTTCTTCAGATATGTTGCTAGAAATGTCACTCAGTCCATCATTAACATTTAAGTTTACAGTCTGAAAACATGCTCAGGGAAAGGAAGGATTGTGTTCTGGTATGGTTTAGTTTTCACTTTCTTCAGAACATTGTTCCTTTTGTATTTTGTTTCATCCTAGTTCTCCTTTTCATCTGATTCTCCCACTGTCAGTCCCCTCAATCTTCAGAAAGATGCTTGCTTTTCTACCTACAAGGACACATCAGAAATGAGAATACACTTCTGCATCTTTCAGTGAACAGTTTTGCTTAAAGATACCACATGAAGATACCACAGAGCAATCATGAAAAGCATACTGAAAAGATGTATTAGTCTGTTGTGCCAGAATCCTGTGTCTTGTCAGGATCTGTTGCTCCTTGTCATTTGAGGAATAGATTTTCCTGACAGCTTCTATATAAGTGAAAATAGTTGTTAGATTAAAATGCCTTTAGAGTGCATGATGGATTTAACAGGTTTTATGAGCCATTTATACAGTGAAATACCATCAGTCAGTGAACCATTCTCAGGGCTGTACGGCAACTTGGAAGCTGTTTTAGCCAAGGGCAGCATTTCAACTTTCCAGGGCAGTCCTTGTATTGGACACTTCTGGAGCAGACAGCTCTATGCAAATAAAATGTGTGTGTGCCAATCAAATACATATTTTGCATGGAATGACCGTGGGACTTCAAAACTAAATAAGCGGCAATTTTGTGGTTTGGTTACTGAAATTAGGCAGATAATTAATTAAGACAAGATTTTGCAGTATTTCTGTGCACTGGATGATTCATGTCAGTGCAATCCAGGTTAAGAACTGCTGTCAAAAAGAATCAAACCTCAAAACAGCCCTTTCACTGGACACATCTTGTTTCGAGTTAGAAGGACAAAATCCAACACCAAATTCTCATTAAAGTTTTTGGAGTTGCTCTGAGTTTTACAAGACCTGCATTATTTTGCTGTATTGCAAAATTTAAGTATTCCAGCAAGTTTCATGAATTCAGGTATTTCTGAGGCTGGAACAGACCGTGCAGTACATCAGTGAAAGCCAAGCTGCAGAACTTCATCCAGACAACCTTTTCCTGAATACAATGCCTTGTTCATGACTGAAGCATCACTTTCATAAAAACATCTCAGATGGTGTGAAGATGTCACAAGAGGACAACTGTCAGTCCTCTCCTGTCCTGTCAGCCTCCGAGTGTATACCTCATCTGGGTGCGTGTGCTGCTGTAGCTTATCCCTGTAGTCATAGGAGTGCTGTTAGGCTTTATTGCACTGCAGAATGCACTTTGCATTACAGTCATTGTCAAATCTGCCCTGAATTCAGGGGAGACAGACTGAAATCCATTATAGGGGCAGATAACTGGGGGAAGATCTGCTCTCCAGGTGCATATACAGTGCCTGCAGTCACTCCCCAGGGAGCAGTTTAGTGTAGTGAGTGCTGAGATGCTGGATCTTCTAAAGCCTCGTAGAACATGCCCTCCGCTGCAAGGCTGAGAGAGGACATAGATGAAGAGGGAAAAGCCTTGTCTGGTACAGTGCCAAATGTTGATCTATGGTATTTTAGAGCAGAATCTAAATTTTTTAGAGGAGCAAACCCTGAATCATTGGAAGCACAATTTGAAGAACAGTTCTTTGAGGATATCCTGGCAGGCTTTTCTCTATTTCTTAACCCTCCTGTGGGCAGTTTCATGAGATGCAAAGGACTCAGCCTGCACTTATAAGAATCAGTGACAAATGTTCCAAGTCTTCCAATCAAACAAGGTCTCCCAAAGCACGCGTTTCTAGCAGTGGCTGGTTGTATATGTTTGAAACATACAATGCATTAGATGCTAGATTTCATGGAGTCAGTAAGAGCTCCCTTAATAAGTCCTGAAGATGATCCCAGGATTTTGTACTGTTTGTTTTGAGAAAACCCTAGATACACCAGGTAGCCAGTCCTGGAGTGAAATGAGTTCATTTCCATCAGCTGCAAGTGGTCATGTTTATCTCTCCCTTCCCATCCCGCTCCACATTGCAACAGCACGTCTTTAAACTTGGGGAAACCTGTATAGGGCTGCTTTGATAAAAAAGTGCCTGTTCTTGTCTTTGGAGGTGTGCAGGTATTATTGTTGTTGGTACATGGCTGAATGCTAATAAGTTCAGTGATGTTCTCTCTATTAGAAAATGCTGATTCTGCAGATGCCTTGATGGGCAAATCAAAAGAAGATAAAAGAAACCATGCCCTTGGCCTCTTCTAATTTAGTATCCAAGTGGTCAAAATATATCAATGCTCTGCTCCTGTTGCTAAAAATAACCATTCAAAACAGATACCATTTTAATGCAGCCTTTTTCTCCTAAGAAAATTACTTACTCTCTGCCATGGTTTGTTGATCATTTTAAGGTGTTAAGTGCTGGAAGCAGCAGTTTCCTGGCTGTGTGCCATTTGGAACTGAATAGAGCATTAATGCCACCTGCTGAAAAGCCTCATGGGACCTGCTCAAGGGAAAATATATATTCAGGGAGAAAATTAGAAGGGCCAAAGCCCAGCTAGAATTCAGTCTGTCTATTGCCATAAAAGACAATAAAAATGCTTCTATAAATACATTAACAACAAAAGGAGGACTAGGGAGAATCTTCCTCCTTTATTGGATGCAGGAGGAAACACTGACTAAGGATGAGGAAAAGGCTGAGGTACTCAATGCCTTCTTAGCCCCTTGAGCTGGAAGGCAGGGATGGGGAACAGAATGAGACTGCCATAATCCAAGAGGAAATGGTTAGTGACCTGCTGCACCACCTAGACATACACAAGTCTATGGGGCCGGATGGGTTACACCCGAGAGTGCTGAAGGCACTGGCAGATGTGATCATCAAGCTGCTTTTCATAATTTTTCAGCAGTGTGCCCAGGGGGCCAGGAGAGCCAACAGCATCCTGGCCTGCATCAGGAATAGCATAACCAGCAGGGCTAGACATGATTGTCCCACTGTACTCAGCAGTGGTGAGGCTGCACCTCGAGTGCTGTGTTCAGTTTTGGGCACCGCAGTATAGGAAAGACATTGAGATGCTGGAGGGGGTCCAGAGAAGGACAACAAAGCTGGTGAAGGGTCTTGAGAGCAAGTCTTATGAGGAGCAGTTGAGGGGCTTGGGGGTGTTAAGTCTAGGGTGTTATTTACCCGTACTTCAGTAAAGCCTTTGATTCTGTTCCTGACAGCTTTCTCTTGAAAAAGAAAAAAAAACAAAACACAAAACGGTTGCCCATGGCTTGGATGGGTATACACTGTCCTGGATCAAACGCTGGCTGGATAGCCAGGCCCAGAGAGTGGTGGTGAATGGAGTCAAATCCAGTTGGCAGCTGGTCACAAGTGGAGTTCCCCAGGATTCAGTGTTGAGGCCACTCCTGTTTAATATCTTTATTGATGATCTGGATGAGGGGATCAAATGCACCCCCAGTAAATTTGCAGGTGACACCAAGTTAGGTGGGATTGGTAGGCAGGCTCTTCAGAGGGACCTGACCAGGCTGGATGGGTGGGCCAAGGCCAACTGTATGAGGTTCAACAAGGCCAAGTGCTGAGTCTTGCACTTGGGCCACAACAACCCCAGGCATGCTACAGCCTTGGGGAAAAGTGGCTGGAAAACTGCCAGGCAGAAAAGAACCTGGGGGTGTTTGTCGACAGCCAGCTTAACATGAGCCAGCAGAGTGCCCAGGTGGCCAAGAAGGCCAACAGCATCCTGGCTTCTGTCAGTGTGGCCAGCAGGATTGTCCACCTGTACTTGGCACTGGTGAGGCTGCCCCTTGAGAACTGTGTTCAGTTTTGGGCCCCTCACTACAGGAAAGACATTGCGGTGTTGGAGCGTGTCCAGAGGAAGACAACGAAGCTGGTGAAGGGTCTGGAGCACAAGTCCTATGAGGAGCAGCTGAGGGAACTGGGGTGGTTTAGCCTGGAGAAGACGAGGCTGAGGAGACCTTATTGCTCTCTACAACTACCAGAAAGGTTTTAGAGAGGTGGGTGTCAGTCTCTTTTCCAAGGTAACAAGTGATAGGATGAGAGGAAATGGCCTCAAGTTATGCCAAGGGAGGTTTAGATTGGATATTTGGAAACATTTCTTTACTGAAAGGCGTGTCAGGCCCTGGAACAGGCTGCCCAGGGGGGCGCTGGAACAGGCTGCCCAGGGAGGGGGTCGAGTCACTGTCCCTGGAAGTATTTAAAAGACGGGTAGATAAGGTGCTCAGGGACATGGTTTAATAGTGGTTAGGCAAGGTTGGACTCGATGATCTTAAAGGTCCTTTCCAACCAAGGGATTCTATGATTCTGTACTTGGGACTTTGAGGTTTTAAGAATACTTGGTAATGGTGATAACATTCTTCATCTACAAAGTAAAATTAAAAATAAAAACATCTGATACATTCTCCCTCTTGGCAGATGGAAGTTTAATTCTCTTCTCCCCTTGCTTGTATAAATCTCATCCTGGCATTTATCAGGAAGGCTATCAGACCCAACAGTACTCTATGTTTCTGGGGTCTTAAAGCAAAATTATAGCACAAGAATCAGGTCTTGCTAAAAGAAGAGTCTTAATTTTCATACACGGAAGATAGATGCCAATTTCACAGGAAGTTCAGATGGCCTTTATTATTAATGTTTGAGGAGAACATTTTGTTTTACTATTGCATAGCTGGTTTTTGCCATAACAAAGGCAGCAAGCTGCATGTACCTGAGGAGGATATGTTAAGTGAATTACAGGATGCATACATGAAAGACAGAAAAAATGTGGGACATACCATGATGTCTCAGATACTGGAGCCAAAGCTAGAGGGTCTGGACCTGAAAGCAAGACCTAAGTCATTTTAGAGAGCAGTTTCCTGCTGGAGCAGACAAACAACTCAATGATCCATATCCTTAATGTGGGTATCATCTGAATGTTGCTTCAAGTTCCAAAGCTACTGCTTATTTAAAACTATTTTTCATTTTTCTTCAAAGTGACACTCCTAGAGTCAGGTGATGATGTGACAATCTCAACTTTAGTTTAAAAACGTTAGCTAAATTTCCAGCTTTTTATTTTGGAGAAAAAATATTTACTGTGATAGCCCAAGGAATGTAATCCCTGTGAAAAATTTAAATTAATGGCTCTTTATGCTACACATATGGACATACTGTGGATTATTGTAAATGACATACAGATTTTAATACAGGAAGATCAGACCAGATTCAATAACTTTTATGCTAACAGTGAACAAGGTAAGAATGAGACCACAGTGTGCCAGAAGTAAGAATCAACACTGAGTAAAAGACCAGGAGTAAAGCCAAAGCACTGGTTTTCATAGAGTTATAGAACCATGAGAGAGTCTTCCAGGGAGAGTCTTCCTGAAAGATTAGTGTCTCACATTTAGAAACCACTAGAGAAAGCCGTGCAGCCCACCTTGCGTTCTTAAGTCCTTAGTATTTCCAGGTGGGTAATGGCTAGTATGTGCCTTTCTAGTCCTTCTAAGCCAATGTCCAGCACCAGGCACTAGGATCACAGGTCCTATTAGAGATTCTGAGGACTGAGGAGAAAGAAACAAAAAGGTGAATGGACATGGTGGTTAACTTTTTCACTTAATTTAGTTAGGAATGGGAGCATTTTCAGATGGACCTTGCATTTGTCCTTGTTGAACTGGACCTTTCAATGGACCTTTCAATGGACCTTGCATTTGTCCTTGTTGAACTTTATGAGGTTCACCTGGGCCCACCTCTTGAGTTTGTCTGGGTCCCTCTGGATGGCATCTTGTCTGTCAGGTGTGTCAACCACACCACTCAGCTTGGTGTCATCCACAAACTTGGTAAGGGTGCACTTAATCCCACTGTCTGTGTCACTGATGAAGATGTTAAAGAGTACTGGTCCCAAACTTTGGCCCCTTCAGTTACCAGCTCACTGCTAGATTGTCTTTCTGACAGCGAAGCTTTGTGAATTGCCTTCAAGAAGGTTTAGGGAGAGAAGTGTATTCTTTTTGTTGTTTGTTAGTGTAGGAAAATGCAAATACAAGATTAAATCCTACTGACATGAACATCTAGATTAATTCTTCATAACTGATAATTTAAATTATCAGGATGTCGGCTTTTCCCTCAGAGTCAGTGGAGAGTGAGTAGGGCACTCTGAGGGGACAATGGTGCTATTTTATAATTACCTCCTGGAAATACCTCTCTTCTCAATGTCAGTACCTTCTATCAGAGTGCAAGCATCGGGAAGTGGAGTGTTGTCAGTCATTTCCCCATGTGCACAATCTGATGTCAGGGAGCAACCAATGCTCGTGATCAAATATTCTCCGTGAGTGATGAACCCATCTATTCTTTCTGCTGGAGATAATCCCCTTTGAAATTGCTGGCTGCAAATTTATGGTCATAAAAACAGCCTCCTCTCTTTCAAACTACATAAAACAGTGACAAAGACTTCTTGTTAAAATCAGGATGAAGCCCACAATAGGTTATTAAACAAATTGCTACTGTCAGCAAATGGCCTGGAATTCCAGCTTTACTTTAAAAAATGTGATGATCTTGTGAAAAATACAGGGGAGAAACCAAAGATATTAAAAACATAAAACACGACAGACTCTGCATGGTTGTTTGGTAGTTTGGCATTTAGACTTCAATGTCGCATTAATGCCCCCTGCTGATAAGCCTTCAAAGATCTTCTTTGGATCAAGCTCAGTATTTAGTAGTACTGTGCAGCAATACTTTCCTTAAATTTAGGAAAAAAAAATCCAGCATATATCTCATTATAACTAGATTAATCTTAAATAAATTACATTTCTTTTAAGTCTGCTCCATAACAAGGCCTGTGCTGTCGCAAAAACAGTAACAAAAAAGTCGTATAATTGTCATGTATGAACCCTCTCTCCTGTTTGTTTAGTAAAAGGGATGAAGTGATGTAGCATGACTGTATAGGAGCTCAGTCTTAAAGGAGAGAAGGAATATTTAAAATTTTGTGAAGAAGGCAGATTATTATAATGAAATATAGCTTGCCATAATAGAGAGGTTGCAAGAGGTTGAACAGATGTATTGCTATTCAGGCTTATACTAGGGGGAGCTAAATGATAGTTCTTTTCACAGCATTTAGTATCTATTTTCTAGCTAAAGAAAAGATACTATTAGTATTGATTTTTATAGTGACTCTCTTGCATATGGCAACACAGGTATTACCTGATTCTATAAGAGACCTTATTTCCTTGCTCTTGAAGACATGGGGGAAATGCTTTTTCTTTGCTGTCAGCGATTAAGACACTACTGTGTTTTTTCCAGTTTCCAGCACCTGTGCTCCTGAATCTTTCCTCTTTGTCCATCCATCTCCCTGTCTCTCTGAGGTACATGAAGTCTTATGCAATTGTCTGTAGCATTGGCTGACCACCTGAAGCTTGTGGGGACATCCAGCCCTGCATGTCATTCCCTCTGAAGAGACTGAGGAGACCTGTGTTGTCCCTTTCAAGCTTAGCCTTTCACAGGCAGAGCTCGTGAAAAGAGGCTGCCCCAAGGCAGCCCAGCTCCTCAGGAGAGCGGTGAACCTGGTGAGGGCCAGGCTGTTACAAGATGGGCCCACGAAGCCCTGGGTGAAAGCCGGGCAGGGTGAGACAGAGGCACTCCTGGTGCCACTTACCCTCCCTGTGGGCAGGGTCCCAGGCAAGAATCAGGTGTTCTGCACGAAGCTGGTACCCGCTGGCACCAGCCCTGCTCCTGGTTATCAGTAACTTGCACAGGTACTGCCTGTCAGAGAAGTCAGAGAACTGTGCTGCTTTCCCTTTCAAGATTGTGAAGGGGGAAAGACTCTTGCAGCTCCTAGCCGCATGGGCATTCCATACAGTGGTGTCATGCGTAAGGTACACTTTTGCACGTGTCCTACTATTGGAACGTTAATAGAGGAGAGTGTGTGGGAAAAGGCCAGCAAATATTGTAGGATTAAAGCACTGATTTTTATCAGTGAGAGGAGACTGCGGAGCATTGTTCAATGATGTTGCAGCCTTACCATGAAAGCAGAACTAGGAATGCTCTCTGACCCCTAACTTCTGTGCACCTGGTACCGGATCCAATGCATACCATGCGTCAGCCTGTGGTTTAAATAGCTGCAGAATAGCTGGAAGTGCAGATGCTGAATGACACAGATGTGTACAGTGTCCTGTACTCAAGTCACTAAGAGGAAGAATTAAGAGGAAGGCAGGACAAGTTGGGAAGTACCCACTTTACACTTAGCTTAACATACAAACAAGGAGGGCAGTTGATCAGGCCTACAACATATATGCTTTCCTTTGGTGGCTCTTACACAGGCAAGTTAGCATCACCATTACCAGCACTCTCAGGAAGCAGCATGGTAGATCTATAAAGAATTTTTCTTTGTTGTTTGTAAAAGCATGTTTAATAGTCTTTGAATTAACGGCCTCTTTCCTTGCAAAGACAATGGTCACAGATTACAAGTGAGAAAAGAAAAAAAAAAAAACCAAACCCGTAGGGCAGAATCATTCATGCGCTATTTGGTCAGAAGCAGGTATGTGGTTCTTGGACAACCACAGCAAATGCTTGCACAACCATTTCTGCTGTAGTAGACAGTCAACAGCCCAGGATTTGAAACAAGGTACATCCTTCTCTTGAAGTTTTTCCACCACAAAAGAGAGTTGTGCTGAGCAGGTAGGGTACAGAGGATAGAGAAAGAAGACCAAACTGCTATTTATGTCTGTTATCTTTCTAGTTGATAAAGTCAGTGTCAGATTTCAGTGGATCTAGGAAAATTTGTTGACTTGCTGAGGGTTTTTTTAGCAGGGCAGTATCGTGCGATGCATTCATCTGGTACAGCATCTTGTTTCTCTTCAAGCTTACCCAGCTCTCCATGCTGATGTCACAGGAATCACCCCAAAGGTTAGAACATGGTCTAGCATCCTTCTCAGCAGTCTGAGAGAGAAGGTAGCCAAGGAGTTACCAAATTTGTTCATGGCATGTCATTATTGTTTCCTTGTAAGGATAGGGGATGTTTTCTGAGCTCTTCTCACTCCTCCTGGAAAGGCCCATGTTTCCATCTACTGTTGCAATAAATACCTGTAAGAGTTACCCTTGCCAGGTGCCTGCCCAGGAGCACCATGGATCTGAAGGTGGTCTTCCTCCCATCTTCTTACAGATCCCAGAAGAATCAATGGAGAAGACAGAAACAAAAGCCTTCAGATGCAAATCCATCCCAAAATAATAGCAGAGGTCATATGCAGCTTAGATTTTTGTTCCAATAAGGAGAATTGCTAGCTTTGAAAAGACAGATGCCAGGAGAAAACAATCTTTTTAATTAACAGGAGTACCAGAGGATTATAGCTTGTAATGGACTCCTGCAACTGGAGTTCAGAAATCAGACAGCTCTGCATCAGGCTTCTGACAAACACTGTTTCAAACAAACTGGACCCAGCATCTTCGATTATTCCATTCCTACCTGAGCAAATGAAAATATATTTGTCTCTTATGCTTTGGTCTTGGTTCATTTTTATGCTCAGACCATGGCTACTTAAAAACTACCTCACTGTTGTTATACACAGCACAGCATGTGGGTAGGCGTCCCTCCTCCCTTCAAGCTGACGGTTTCAGCCTGTGATCGATCCACAGGCTATAGTTACCTGTCAAAGAAAGTAGGCTTAAATTCATTACATAAGAATCACTGATAAAATTTAAGGGTCTACAAATTAAAAGGCTGAAAACCGTTGCTTTAAACTGAGAGAGCTGGAGCAGTGTGTAGAGTGGATTGAGTTACACCTGATAATTAAGGTGCCTTATACTGTTATTTATTTGATTTCCTACATATGAAAAAGCTGTATCAATTGCAGCATTTTTACACCTTTATGTCTCTGTTGCCATTAGGAGACCTGTACTGCTTTAACTACACAGCGAGAGCTGGAGAAATCTGGCTTATCTGTATGGAGGAGCTCTTAGGTAATGTTAAGTTTCTGTAGTGTAGCACATAGAAATTCTTCAAGGACCGTTATATAAAAAAGAACCTGAAACAGTTCTTAATTAGGTGTCAGTATTTTTAAAGGCCATGCTACTCTCACAAAACTTCTTTTCCTGAAACAAGCACCTTAGGAAGATGTAAAGTCCTCTTTTGTCCAAGAGTGTCTTTTTCAGCCTTATAAACGATACCTAGTCCCAACTTAATTTCTAAAATGGTAAAACAGTACAATTAGTTCTTGAAATGGACTTGTAAGAAGCTCTGCAGAGATCGCTCTGATTTCCACACAGCCCCAGCTTCAAAAGCCCGTGTGTGCTAATAACCCCTGTCTGCCTCAAGCTGCTTTCCAGCTTGTGCTACCATGCTGACTGGACTTAAAAACTCCTGTAACAAAGCCATGTCCCATAATTGGCTGCTTGGCTGCTCTCAGAACAGACCATGACTTTTGTGTGCTGCAGTTGCTTAGGAAAACTGATTTCAGAATCACATTGCAAAGTCAGTTGTATTACGTGAGGGAGCGAAGACATTTCTGAAGAGGGACAGCTTAGAAAGTTCATTGGCTTTTATATTTATTCTGACAGTGTAAAATATGTGGCTATTCATCATAATTAAACTGTTCACTTGCAATTATTTTACCATTAAGTGGAAGTCCAATATAGGTTATTTTTCTCGCTGTCTTTAAGTGAACCATTTGTTTAATACACCTTCCTCTAGCTGCTTTGTCTTTTTTTGGTAGTATTTTCATTAAAACTACATTATTTGCAGCATCCAATCCCTTAGCAATCTAAAAGATTACACAGTTGGCCATATCTTTACTTCACTTGCAATTATTTTACCATTAAGTGGAAGTCCAATATAGGTTATTTTTCTCGCTGTCTTTAAGTGAACCATTTGTTTAATACAACTTCCTCTAGCTGCTTTGTCTTTTTTTGGTAGTATTTTCATTAAAACTACATTATTTGCAGCATCCAATCCCTTAGCAATCTAAAAGATTACACAGTTGGCCATATCTTTACCATCTATTAAAAACATTAATTCACTACGGTCAGAGACTGTAAGAGCCGTTATCGTCTGATGTGGTCTTCCTCTTTCTGCAGACCTGGATATGCTACAGAAGTATGAAGGTGAAACCTTTTAAAGCATGTCATTTGTGATAAAATGGTATAGAACAGATGCTTAACAAACTGCTGTAGAGATTGAGTCTTTCATTGATCCCTGAAGAATTCAGACTGCTAACTCCCGCTAATGCTAACGGGAGATATGTACCTACTACCCTGACAGCTCAGTGTGAAGATAGGCCTTTTAGCTGCTAGCACATCTGGATCAGGTGGACTTCTAATTAGTTGTCTCCATCTTCTTTGTTATTTGTAAGGATAGGCTTGTCTGAGGAGGTATTTAACGTTTTCCTTGCCAGTTGACCACTCGACAATGTGAAAATGTAGACTGTTATTAAGAAGCTGTAGTCTGGGTTTTGGCATTGGCAATTTCAGGAGGTCTGAAAAAAATCCCAGAGGCTTACTGTGAAAAAAGCTTGTCAAAGTAATTGTTTTAAGTAAAATTGTCATGTGAACACAAATATGGTATTTTCCAAGAGTCTTCTGACAGTGTTTGGAGGAAGTTTGGTTATTTAAGAAAACAAAATATAACTAACGAGATGTTTCCTTCTCTATTTATGTTAGGTACAAATACTAGAGGTAAGAAATCTATGTCAGGTGAAGGATGATTTAGTAAGTGGATATCAGTTGGCCACAAATAAATACAGGCAACACTTTCAAAAGAATTCTTGAACCAACATGAGTTCCTGAGGCCTCACTCTAATCAGGATACTTCAAGAAGCAGCCTCAGTAATTTTTGGGTAGAGGCTTGATCTGTTTTTAGAAAGATAAAAGAGGGTCATGAAATTTAGTAATCCATGTGGTTTCTTTCAATTTGCTGTGCATCTAAGATCCCTCTACTGCAGTGGCAGGACTAGAGTTCCCATCTCCAAGTAAAAACAGCCCGGCTTCCTTCACAGAGGAAGACCCGCACCCATCCCTGGGCAGAATACTCTGGGATGCACAGTTAAATAATTCTGATATTACCCAGTAGAGAGCAAAGACACGTTTCTCAACAATTCCTTCCAGCAGTAATTTAGGAGTTCTCTACATAGCTAACTTGTCTCTTTTCATTACATACACGTGCTATGAATGTTGGATGCACCAGTGTGTCTATTCCAAGAGTCATGCTCTCATCATCCAGCTCAAAAAAGCAAGCCAAAATTTTTTAGGCTTTGCATAACAATTGGTCACTAGAGTTTACTCGGGGGAGGGGGGGTGTGGTGTGTAAATCTGATTAAAGTGGGTAGAACTGTGAGCCACAGCATGTGTGTCAAGAATTAAAAACACTCATGCAGGTTTGTGGTGCTCTGTTCATGAAATTGTGACAGTTTCAGTTCATGAACTGAAACCCAGTGAAACTTGCTGGAAACAAATAAACTGAACAAAGCTATCAATAGGTATCTCATTGACTATCTACTAAAGAACACCTCATGCAAATTACTGGTTTGGTTTCTTTCAGAAGAAATAAAAATGTAATCTTTTATGTTGTCATTTGTGTGCACGAACAGTTTTCCAATTATCATCAGTCATGCACATTAAAAGCATTGTGAGATAAATTATCAGTAGTGTGTGGGAAGGCTGATAAGATGAAATAATTTACCTATTTATGTATAAATACCACCAGTACTTGGGGGTTTTAAAGTTCATTCATATGGATTTGCATTATGATTTATATGAGTGACAAAACACACAGCAGAAGGAGATTTTTGCAGTTGACATATGCCTGTCTTACGGGGCATAGAGATTGTATCACTAGAGAGTACACAAGAAATTTTTACAGCCCCTTCCTTTCTCCCTCAATTTCTTGCTCATCTATTAAGAAGTCTGGAGAGTCATCAGTATAGGATGATAAAAAAAGCTCTGCCTTCCCACTGTGCCTACCGTGTTTTAGCATTAATCTGTCTTTTGCAGCTTTATGTCACTTTCCTAAATGGAGTTGGCCTCTTGCTTTCTTGTTTGCAAAACAGAGGCCTCTTTTCTGTAGGTACTAGTAAAGGATTAAAAACCAAAACAAAACAAAAAACAAAACAAACAAAAAAACCCCAACATCTTCCAATTGTTGTTAAGGGAACTGAGAAGTGCTTTGCAGTGAATGCATGCAGCCTGGGACTTCAGTCCCACTATCTGGTATAATAATTTTGGTTTGGATGTGCAGTAGTCTCTTGAGTTATGCTGTCAGAGTATTAAGGTGAAAGGGAGGATTTCTGAATATATCCCGGAGCCCTGAGATTAGTGTGACTGAACTGTACTGCTTACTTTGAAGATTCTCTTTCTTTATACTCAGGACACAGTCTCACACTAGTACCTGATTAGCACCTGCACCAAACAATTACCAGTTGCCCAAAGATTGCAAGACTTGCTTCATATTTTTTTGACATTTAAGGAAGTGATTTTTTGATTGCAGGGAGCTCCCACAACTTTAAGAGGAGCAAGAGTGTGCAGTGAGAGGAAGGTCTGCAAGGACAGAATCAGTGTGGGCTTGTAGAGCAGTGCAGAATTTAATGGTGTGGCGAGTGACAGGTGTTAAGTGCTACAGAATTAATCCATTTAAATAGCTGCCTTAGAGGACAAAACACTCACCATTTGTTTGAGTCCAGCTTGTCAAGCGTGATACAAAATCAAGCAGGACCTTTTAAACAGGGCTGAATCAGACACATGTGTTTCCTTAACACTGTTATGAATAAGCTTCTGCAGAATTGGGACCTAAGCGTATATATCATTGAGCTTTTTCATGTGCAGATTATTGACTAATTCAGAAAAATCTGGTCCAGAAGAAAGGTAAATCTTGGCTGTGCCACAGGCTCTACTGTGATCTAAGGGCAGTCATTTTATCTCCTCTGCTTTTGTCCCCTCTCTGTAAAATGGTGATAAGAGCATTTTCTTATCTTACAATGGAGTAGTGATGATAAATATTAAGGATTATGACACAGTTAAATACTGTGGTAATGGAGGCCATTAAGCACCTTAGACACTTGTGTTCATTGCCTGCTTTTCTAAGGTGAATTATTGAGCATTTTAATTTTTTCCCAAGTAAACTCAGGGAAATGAGTTGATAAGGATTAATAAATAAACCCTGCAAAATGTCGGTGTTAAACTGCATTGTGTTTTCTGAATTACATAACTGGATGTTTTGTCTCTTTATCTAAATTCAACCTACTTGTTCCTCTTCACTGCTTCCTCCAATGACTGTAAACCTGAAAAACACAACATAAGAAGAAAAGGCAAAGTTGTTATCTGCTACAAAATGACTATGGCTACAAAAATCAGGCATTTGTACATTTGTTGTTTTAGGTCCTAGCATTAGAAATGCAAAAAGATTAAGTGACTGAAGTTGATTAAGGCATCTGTGACCAGTAAATTGAAACAAATGTTGGGGAATTTTTATGGTACCCCTCGAGGCTAATTAAACACTTCCGTGCCTAAATATAAAAGAAAAATTTAATAGCAATGCATGCGGCAGAGTCCTACTGCAATATGCAGTTCTCCATGGAGCCTGTGAAGATGCATCCCATAGCAGATTCGTCATATACACTTCCACCACAGCCATCCTGTGAGCGGTTGAATGGGGCATCTTAGCCCAGCCTTGGGTCCATAGCCCAGCTCAGCTCTGCTGCCGAAAAGTGGCCCCTGAGCACTCCCAGGATAGCTGCAAGACATCTGTGGCTGTTTCTGATCTCATCGCCAAGGGAAACTTCACTCCCTTGCAGGGCATCGTTCTCTCCGGCATCCCTGCTTCCAGCCAGTTCAGCCCCTTCTGCAGCTGGGCCCTCTTGCCTTCTGCTCCAGGTTGTTCCTCAGTCACCAATTAGTGCTGCTCAGCAATTATAATTAGAATTTCCTCCTCAGAAACAGCCAAAAGACTCATGCCACAATAAATACATATGAAATAGTCACTAAGGGGAAAAAGGAAAAGGGGAGGAGAAGGGGCAAGGGCAAGGGCAATGGCAATAGCAAGGGAAGGGAGAGAGAGAGAAAGAGAGAGAGAGAGAGAGAGAGAGAAAAGTTCTCCATGTTTCTGTTTGCCTTTTGCTGAGAAGCTGCTTAGAGCAGCGAATACTCAACATGAGGCCCAGGAACATGCCACACAGATGTGGTCAGGTCTTCACTGACCATATGAGCAGCAAAAATTTTGCTCATATTCATGGTAATAGCTGGACTGTCCTTTCCATACCTCACATCATCCCTTGTCATCATGGGACTGTGGTAGGATCTTTTGAGTTGGAGGTCTAATGTATGATGTCTGTTGTTGGTGTTTCCCTGAGATGATAGGTATCATCTATGGGATCTGATGTTTTCACAATTCAAACCTCTTTTTGCAGATACATTTTTTCTTTCTTAAAAGAACAAAGCACAGAAGCTGAAGTGTGACCAGGGTTGGGTTTATTACTGAGGTATCTGTGGTTTATAGGCTGGTATTGATGTAAGTCAGAGCAGTTATTTTATATGCAGGCGGGGTTTTCTGCAGCACTGAGGCAGCATTTGGCATGGAGGAGGTCAAAGTTAGGTGTGCAGCCACTGGCTAGAGAGCACATTTGAGATAAATGAAATTTTCTTCCTGTATCAAAAAGCCACATTTTTTGAAAAGCATTTTTTTTCCATATGACACCTAAAGAAGGATGTAAATTCAGCACCTGCTTTCTCCCTTTCCCAGTAACATGGGAAAAACAGCTGTCTCTATTGTACCATCTCCTGTTCTCTCCCCTGTATATGCTGGCTGGGGCTGGCAACCTAAAGCATGTCTGCAGGTGTGTTTAGTTAGGAAGAGTGGGACAGATTGCTTCTGACAACCTTGGGTGTATGAGGTGCTGGAGTTGAGCTTAAATACCTCTATACCCAGGCATCCCATAATCTCTAATGTTTTTATCTGGGCATGTCAGGTAGAGTAGTGATTCTGTCATTGCCTTCCTCTGATGTTAATTTATAAAAATGAGTTACCCACGGTTGATGAGGAAATCTGTAGCTGCTCGAGGAGTTAAATTCAAGTCATTTAAGGCCTTAATTATAGGACTGTGTTTGTAAGGAGTCTGACTGATTCATCCAAGATGCTGTAAAGGTCTCTTGGGAATACACAAATAACAGCATCTTGCTTTATGCTTGTTAACAAAAACATCTTTTTGAGTAGGTATGGGGTCTTGAAAATATCAGGATAAACAATGGAAGTTGAAAAAAGTAAGTACTTTTTCAGCTACACATTTAAGAAATTGAATACTCTAGCAGTTTCATCTAAAGCTATTATTATACAATCCAGATAACATTATGTGAAAGAATACATTTGTTCACATACCTTTAGAGGTAGATGCTGCATAGAGTAAATCTGTCAAGGTTCCAAACTGTTGCAGCTGTGTCCAGTGGACACCATGGGACGTAGGAGAAGCGAGAGCAAAAAGGAGTGGCAGAAAGCAACTGCCTTGTACTGACCATACGTGGTTAGCTTATCTGCAATTCATTGTGTGGTAGCAGATTTCAAGTTCTGGATCTTAAAGTTACTGAATCATCAGGAGGAAGCCCAAATCTTCAGAAAACAAATGCTTGATTATCATTTGATGCTGATATATTACATTCGTGCTGAAAATCAGGGTGGGAGAAAGAGAAAATGTGCATCTTTTGAGGAAATAATTATGTAGATTCCTACTTGCTTGAGCTTCTAAAAAGGGGCTATGTGCTTTGTCGGTATAAATTTCACTTGGTACCATAATTCTGTAATCAGCAGAAATGGATGTTTGAATCCATAGAGCTAATTGTTTGAACGAAAAACATTAAACAATCCAGGCTGTGTTTTCCAAGGGTGGAATTAATCTGTGGTCTTTAGAATCTGGCTGCCAAAATGGTATTGTTAGTTTTAAAGGTAAGAAATGGTTGAAGGTACAGAATCTCTCAATTTTGGCTTCACTTTGTCTTGCTGAGTAGATAGATAGATAAGTCTGTCTTACTGGTTGCTCAGGGAGGCTGTGGCCTTTCCATCCCGGGAGATACTCAGAAGCCACCTGGACATGGTCCTGGGCAACAGGCTCAAGGCGTCCCTGCTTGAGCAGGGAGGATGGACCAGGTGGCCTCCAGAGGTCCTTTCCAACCTCAACTTCTCTGTGATTTTTTGATCTTCTACTTTAATCAGTGACTTCTCTGATTTCATGTCTTTTTGTAATTTTAGTCAAACATCCACTAAAATATACAATGACTTTAATGGCTGTTCTATGTGTCAGAGCATATATGTGTGAGGTTAGGCCAGAGGAATGCATGGATGCTCGTAAGCGTATCTTTGACACAGAGTTGCCAAAAGTATTTCTTAGAGGTCTATTCTTACAATAATCTCACAGCAACACAGTTTTGATGCAAAAACCTTGGAGGCAAAATACTAAAACTAAGCCACTTTGAAGTTTGTTATTTCACTTTATTATTGTTATTTTCTGTGGTGTGGCAAGGTAACTTGTATATGTGACAACTGTTGTAATAGTGGCAGGAGGCACTAGTCTCTGTAAAGAGGATCCTGAAGTGGATCCTGTAATTGTCATAATAAATATTGCTGGTTTTGTAAGTGATGAAGATCGTGATGAGATTTGCTTTGTAGTGTGGCAGAGAGGGAACAAGAATGATGAATTAGTATATCCACTTAATTTTATGAGCTGACAAGGTGACTTAGTGGATATGGGAAAGGCTGTGGATGTTGTTTACCTGGACTTTAGTAAAACCTTTGACACCATGTCCCACAGCATCCTCCTGCAGAAACTGGCTGCTTGGGGCTTGGATGGGTGTACTCTGCGCTGGGTAACAAACCGCCTGGATGGCCGGGCCCAAACAATTGTGGTGAATGGAGTTAAATTCAGCTGGTGACCACTCAGACATGGTGTTCCCCAGGGGTCAGTATTGACACAAGTTCTCTTTAACATCAATTATCTGGATGAGGGGATCGAGTGCCCACTGAATAAGTTTGCAGATGACAAACAGCTCAGCAGGAGTCTTGGTCTGCTTGAGAGTAGAAAGGTTTTACAGAGGGATCTGGAGGTTCAACAAGGCCAAGTGCCGGGTCCTGCACTTGGGTCACAACAACCCCAGGCGATGCTACAGGCTGGGGGAGGAGCGGCTGGGAAGCTGCCCCGTGGAAAAGGATCTGAAGGTATAGGTCGGCAGCTGGCTGAATGCGAGCCAGCAGTGTGTGCAAGTGGCCAAGAAGGCCAACAGCCTCCTGGCTTGTATCAGTGTGGCCAGCAGGATCAGGGCAGTGATTGTCCCCCTGTACTCAGCACTGGTGAGGCTGCGCCTCGGGGAAAGTGTGGAGTTTTGGGCCCCTCACTTCAAGTAAGACATTGAGGTGCTGGAGCAGGTCCAGAAACA
>KL262988.1:31249-42016 GCA_000699545.1 Podiceps cristatus
TGTCTGGAGCACAAGTGCTGTGAGGAGGAGCTGAGGGAACTGAGGTGGTTTAATTTGGAGAAGAGGAGGCTGAAGGGAGACACAATCGCTCTCTACAGCTGCCTGAAAGGAGGTTGTAGCGAGGTGAGGGTCAGTATCTTCTCCCAAGTAGCAGGTGATGGGACAAGAGGGAACAGGCTCGAGTTACACCAGGGGAGGTTTCATTGGATATTAGGCAAAATTTCTTCAATGAAAGGGGTTGTCAAGCACTGGACGAGGCTGCCCAGGGAAGTGGTCACCATCCCTGCAAGTATTTGAAAGACATGTAGATCTGGTGCTTAGGGACAAGGTTTACTGGGACTTGCCAGTGTTGGAGAATGGCTGAGTAAGCGCGGCCACGGGTCTAGGGGAAAGCTGTGTGAATCGGGTTTTGGCCTGCAGAGGGAAAAACATTAGGCAAAGCCATGTGAAAAAATACAAGCTCGCTCAGTTGAAAGGTACAAGCTGGAGAAGAAGCAGGGTCATGCTGACCTTGCACAGATAACAAGTTTGAGAAAGTATACCGTGGGAGAACAAGGATTGAACCCGACTCAAGCTCGTTAGCAAAACCGCAAGTAGAAGAAATATGTAAATATAATTAATAAAGTTTAGCCAATCATTTAAAGACAAATGTATGTATTAACCAATCACAATTAGTAATAAGCGTATGAAAGTCTGATTGCGCCGTAATAAAATGTAGCTTGCTTTACCATCCCCCTCGACTCGACTGCTTGGCTTCCCTCGCTTCTCACATGCCAGTGCTAGTTTTACAGTTGGACTCAATGATCTTAAATATCTTTTCCAACCTAAATGATTCTTTGATTAATGACAACCTTTGTGAGATCGTTTTGAGATGTATTGTTGAAGCAGAGTGTGAAGCTGACACAACACTGACAATTTCTTACGTGCAGCAACTGTGGATGTAGACAAAAAAAATTGATAGCTGAGTCTTTCCAGCCAGATCATTTGTCCAGCAAGAGACTACCATAAAAGAGACAAGAAAGGCTCCTTGCACTTTACATGTGTAAAGATGAAAATCCAGACTCAAGCCAGAGTCTGAGGAAGAGCATAGTAGCCCCAACCAGTTGTTGGGGGGTCTGGGTTTCTCCGTAAAGTTCTAATGTTTTACTTGTAAGCAGTAGCTCCACGGAAAGGCAAGTGACAGAAGGCAGATTTCCCTCTGAATGAGTCTTCATCTGGGACACAAAGGGCTCTTCTGGATTAGCACAGGGTGCACATTCCCCAGAATGGGCGTGCACCTGCAGTGGGGAAGCATTTTGGCTTTAGCTTGTTTTATCCTCTATCATAATCCTTTCCAGCTCCCTACTGCTGTGCACAGGTTTTAGCTTGTCACTGTTGGCTCCTGCAGCGCTGCCCCTCATCCTGCCAGCTTTCATTGATCATTGCTGCCATTGACACTCACATGCCCTTTGATAAAGTAGCTGTCAAAGCTCCCATCCCTCTGCAAGCCGCGTTACGGACCCACTCCCATCTGAGACGTTCATTAGTGTCGTTTGCCAAAAGGTTTATGTAACAGATGTTGCAAAGCAGACGCGTAGAAACACACACACTCACACACCAGTATTGCAAGGGCTGTCGAGGTGACGATAAAGGGAGGATGGTCTGCAGGGCTAGAGTAGCTCGAAGGCATAGCTGCATCTGTTTAAAAAGCAACTAATGACTCTGTGTGACCATGCTGTATTTTCAGCTTGTCATCATGGCTGGGGCTGTTCTGCTCGCCTACTACTTCGAGTGCACCGATACTTTTCAGGTGCATATCCAAGGTTTCTTCTGTCAGGATGGCAATTTGATGAAACCATACCCTGGAACAGAGGACGAGAGCTTCATTTCGCCTCTTGTGCTCTACTGCGTGCTGGCTTCAACTCCGACAGCTATTGTAAGTATAAGACATTTGAATTCTCCATGACTGCTCCATAAATAATAGCAATAGTCCTGTAATATCTCTGTCCCCTCTCCTCTCTTTGCAGCTGTAATTGATTTACACTTAGCCGTGTCTCTGTTTTGCCATAGCCTAATAAGATCTTCATCAGTTATCTCCAGAAGTGATTATTCTGAGGTAATCACAATACAAGACAGAGGGATAGAGCTTGTTAAGCCATTTGCAATAGCTTTCTCCCTTCAGTGATTAGTTGTGAATTGCCTGAGCTCCAGAGAGGCTCTAATGCAAAAGTGATGCATTACTGGAAATAAAAAAAAAAAACAGGATAAAGCTGAAGTAAAACCTTGGTCAGACATGCAGTATATCCAGGAGTATTTGCTGCTATGTTAAATGGAGGGTTGAAGGACTTTAAAAGGCTTAGATGAGCAGAAAGATGCTCAATAGAAAGAAAAGTAGGAATGCTATTTCCTTTCTATTTATAATGTCTTTATTTTTGGCAGTCATATTCACTTAACTATTTTTTATCTTACTTTCTTTACTATCCAACCAGTAAGCTGCAGTGTAGCTGTTCTGAGCAGGTGAAAATATTCAATTAGCTGAGTACATACAATACTGAACAGATTCTCACAGTCACTGATTAGCAAAACTTTGGCCCTTTTCCATTTTCTGTGCAGAAAGTTGTAAATTTCACAAATAGCCAGCTTTGCTGCATTTGTAATTACATTGATAAATGCCTATCTGACTGCATCTTTATTTACTTTGTTTTATTTCTTTATCTTTAGTATTTCTTTCTTAATATTAACTTTGCTGTGCATCCTTTTCAAAAGTTGATTACAGCTGTACATCATGTATTTACTTGTGAAAGGTGAATGTTGCAGCATAGTACATGCTAAGTTTTGCTCTGCAGTAATTTTAATGCATGAAACAGTGTAACACAGAATGTGGTAAGAAATGTGACAGGGATTTGCAAAAGACAGTATAGTTTTTGGTACAGGACACTTTCTGAAAACAAGTAGGTGTTTTGAATTGAATTACATCACAAGTTTATGAAAATCCTCTGCAGTAGCAGTATTGGTTTCTGTACTGAAACTCAGTTGAATGTTAAGACTTTCATTTTACTTTGTGCTGCAGTGATAGATGATTTGCAAATGCAGAAATAAATATTATGTTTCTCCACCTTCCCCTCCATAAACATAGTGCCATTGTTTAGGGAAGTAATTTTCTCAGGCAGTGTTTGTGAAGGGAGATGAAGTGTCACTACCACGCCTTGATGCTGTCACAATGAAGTTAGTGGGAAATTTGTCCCTTGGTTCAGTGATACAGCATTGGGTGGGCAAGAGGTAATAAGAATGTTTCTCTTTATTTAGGTCTTCTGTTTAAATCTTTCCTCTGGCAAACTTTGCTGCAAACCTTTCATGTTTTCCTCCACTGGATTAGCATTGCCTTTCTTTTCAGTGACTCAAGAAGTTTTTCCTAGTTCCTCTTACTTATGAAAAGCTGATTTAGAGTCTTCAGGAGATAAACAATGCTGGCTTTGTAGTTTCTATAGCCTGTGTTAAACACAAGGAATGAAAGACTGTAGTGAATGTGAAATAAAGTTTTTGGGTGCTGAAGAGACCTTCACCTTAGTGCTGTGTGGAGCTGGTGTGACTCTCTCATGCAATGCAAGCTGTTCAAAAGTGCTAGCCTGGGTCCAGAAGTACGGTGGTTACCCTAGATGATTGGATCCATTGCTGGATATAAGTTAGTAAGCTCTGCTTCTTGGGTTATGCTATGCCATTAACACTGGCTATACTGCTTCAGCTAGAAAAGAGGTGATGAGGGACAGCACAGGACTCTGTACCGTGCTTCATTGTGATCTCTACATACAACCTCAAGGAGACAATAGATCAAACTGTCTTGGGAAAACATTTTTCTTTCCATTGTTAATGTAATTATTTAATGTGTTATTTGCATTATTTGTATTGTATTATTAATACATTATTTAATTCTTTAATGTATTGTTCAAAAAACATATAGATATGGCACTTCGGGACATGGTCTTGTAGGCATGGTGGTGGTGTTGGGTTAATGGTTGGACTTGATGATCTTAAACGTTCATTCCAACCTTAATGCTTCTATGATTCTATGATTATTACTTACTATTGGGCTAATATTCAACCAGAGCATATGTCTGAGTTATCTTTTCCAGTTGTCCTGACTGCTGCTCAGCACATTTTTTTTCTATGAGTAATTTCACTTTATTTCTCATTCCCATCTTTTTCTGAGAGACTTTCCCCTCTTTGCAGGCTAATTACAAACTACTGCTTCAGCTACTAGCTGGTTCTACAGACTGAGTTTTGGCAACAATTATTAATAGACAGCAAGTAAATGAGACAGAAAGTGAGCTCAGAGTCTCCCTAAGCTCTCTCCTTGCATTGCACTGCTGGTCAGACCACTCAGAGCGTAAGCATCCTCAGCTGTCATTCGGTACCCAAATGCCTGTCATTCAGACTCTCACAGCCTTGGAAGAGATGTTTGATCCAGTTGAACCTCCCAGGGATTGGAGTGAAAGGAGCAAGTGCAGCCATTTCTATTTATACTGTAATGATTGTACTCTCTCTCAAAAAAAAACAAAAACAAACCCAAAACAAAACAAAAAAAAAACCTCCGCAAAGAAAAACCCACACAGCTGTGCTTTGTGGGAGCGAGCTTTGTGTGCATTCACTGTGGGTTTAAGTTGTAGCTTCACTTTCTACACTTTGCTCTCAGGAATAATCACTGACATCCTGCATCTCCACTGGGAAGAAATGACTTAGGTCAAAGGTAATGCCAGTCCTGCCTTGAAATTACTTGTTTCTCCTCTGCAAGACACTTGTTGCTTCACTTTCTGACAAGTTGGTTGGTTTGGGTAAGAGGATTTATGGTAGCAGATCTGATCTCTCTGTGTTGCCTGCATATAGCCGCTGTCCTGATGCCTCCTGGCATGAGAGGAGTGATTATTGTTAGAAGGGGTGGAATCCAGCAGCAAGGAGGGAGCACTCATGGTACTAGTTACCAGTATCTCTGGAGCTGTGGAAAAGTCTAGGAGTCAGTACAAGCTCCTTTATCTGAGACACAAGTGGTGTTGTAAGTGCAGTCCTGTGTGCACAGTCTGGAGAGGTCTGAAAGCCCTGATAGCTCATAGCTGTGAGGCGTTAAAATGCTTGCAAGCCAAAAGGGAGCATCTTTGCAAATTTAATGGAATATCTTTGCGTCTCAGTCATTTGGCTATGACAGTGGCCATGGGGAAAATGAATGCATGTATTTTATTTCTTCCCTGACAACACTTGAGAAGTGCTCTTGTGGGCTGTTACCACTGTATGTACATTTCCCTGCACTTTTAGTGGCAAAGTAAATGAGACCAGCCTGCTTTTCTGCAGTTTTATTTGTTGCTCTTGAAACATGTGATGACACTGACTCTGTTTAACCATTTTTCTCTGCTTCACTGGGTAATTAATCATCATACATCAGAATTACAAAAGTCTTTTAATGCTCCTACTGATAACCTCTCAGTCTCTGATAATGAGAGTTTCTTGCAAGGGGAGATGACAGCACTGTTAAATAAATGAAAACCATGTATGCCTGACTCCATTCTGTGAAATGCATATTTCTCCCAAATGTTCCGTTAAGGATAGGTCAAAGGCTTTCATCTGCTTTATGCATTTTTAGTTTTTTGAATGTGGTGGTATTAGCACCTTTGCAGCAAAGTAGTAGGTTATGGTGAATTTAGTAATAAATTGCCCCTTCATAAGGAAAAAATTGCTCTTCTTTGTAAAGAAACAACTGTCCATTTTATTTCAGATTTAGTGATTTATCTCCTGAAACATACATCTTCAGACTTCAATAGTAAATTTTGCTGTCGGCACTTGTAGAAAAGGGGTATCCCTGGAATCCTGTCTGGTTTTGATTTAACTTGTAGTTATCTGTAGGTTCTGGTACCAGAAAGAGGTTTATAAGATATGTATGGTTTCATCTTCATCTCATGCCAGTTGTTTCTAATGTCTTTTTTTATTTTTTTCCTGAGAGTCTTTCCCATTCTTGCAGGCTAATTTCGGTGGTACTGACATTGGCGGTTGGTTATTGAACAACCACTAAATTACCAGAGTTCCTGTTATCATAGGAATGCTTTCAGTCTGTCTCACAGTAAACTAGAAGCTATGGTTAAATCATTTTAATTTTTGCAGACAGGAACGTACCATCTTTGACAGTCATGGCAAGCACTTGCGCACTGTACCTACCAGCCAGTCTCAGGGAAGGGGAGAGAGAAAGAGGGTGTTTGTCTCTGTGGCCTTGCGAGAATAGCACAGAACTTAGGTCTTTGCCTCCACTGCATTTCAAAGGGTCAAAAGCCTCCAACTTTTTCAAAGACTGCTTTTGTTGTGAGCTTCATGTGGCCTACAGTAATATCTCTGCACATTTGGATAGCTGACCTCTGCATTAGAGGGCTTTAGACAAACAGCCCCTCATTTTGGTGGTCGTAGGTACTTCAGGAAGGGTGAAATTAGCCAGAGAATGATTGGGTTTGTTTTGTTTTGTTTTTTCCCTAGAGTTGGAGGTCTTAGAATGCAATCCTTTTTTTTTTTTCTGAGGTAAACATAGTGTAGGTATTTTACTCAGCTGGCTTTCCAGTGATGAGGAATGTAAAAATTAAGAGCAGCTCAAAAGTTTAAGCACTAGAGTTTCAGTTCCATGACCCCAGGTCTGGTGAATTTAAAAGGGACCTGTCCCACAGCAGCATATTATGCAGAACCTGGGAGAAAGAGTAATATTCCAATGCAATTCCTGTCAGTTCCAAAAAATTGTCAGTTCCAAAAACTGTCAATTCCACAATATTGAGGAGGGAGAGGGGATGTAAGAAATAATAATTCTTTTAATTTTTGCCAGTATGACAACTTCACAAAGACAGTGTTTAAATTGGAACAAGCTGCTTTGCGCAAACATAAAATTTTCAAGCCATTTCCTTAAACATATTCTGGGATGACTCCACCACGTTCATTAGTGTCTCTCAAGACTAGCTTTCCCCATTACGAGGTTACTGCAAATCAGCCAATTTCCCAGCTGGTGCTAAGCAGCCCTGACAGAGTTGAGAGCTGCTGCCTGCACTGCTCCGTCCACTCTGATGTGTCTGCCCGCTCGAGAGGAGCAGAGGGGCTCAGGAACAGAGCCAGCTCAGGGAAATGAATACTGAACAGCAGCAGAAAACTCCAAGGGCACCATTCTTTGTTTCTTTAAAGTCGAATAGAAAGTGCCACTACTGTTTTCACGCAGCCTTCTGTTTCTTTTTCCTTCCATTTCCAGGTTGGAAGTGGCAGCCTACATGTAATTGTTAACTGGCCAGTGCTGTTAATTTGTGCAAAGGAGCATTTGTTTTCAGATAATGTCGGAATTAGTGAAACCATCTGGTCTGATTATTAATTAGAAGAGTTACAGTGTTGATCAAATTTATCTGCAGCAGGAGGAAAGTGTTCAAACTTCTCTCTACAATTTGCACTTGCCTCCCAAGCTTCAGAAGCATCATTCTTTTAGATGGTTTTTCTATTCTCTCTGCCACCCTGCTTCCTTGGCTTTGGCTTAGTAGAGCCATGTTATTACAGTGATTTATTTCTAGAAGGGAAGCTGGGGAATTTCTGCCTGTGTTGGCTGATTCCCCTGCGGCTGCTCAGCAGCAGATGCTGGGAAAACCAAGAGCAGATAATGCAGCTCGGATCTCTATTTCACTGCCTTCTTCCCCGGCTTTTTCAGGTAGAAATCCTGAGGCTCTGCTGGTGTCGGTGCTGCCAGAAAGCACAGGCTCCTGCGCTACAGTCTCCTACCTGCCATGCTTCACCCTGTGCCGGCACGGCAATCTGGGCGGCTGCGGGATGGAGAGGTCTGTGTCAATGCCTGGAGGGTCCCTCACTCCTTGTCCCTTTTCCAAGGAGATGTATCACACACGGTGCTCCGCATGGTTCTGGCTTTCAGGGCTGGCCTCCACCTCTGCTTGGTCCCAGAGAGAGGGATCTCTACGCAAGGGCATTTGGCTACACCTTCCTTTTCCTGTTGGGAAATGGAGCTGAGACTTGTCACAGGGCGAGGCTGGAGGTGGCTTGTCAGGTGTCCTCTGCGAGTGGTGGCTTGTCTCCCTCTTCCTGAGGCTTGCCACGGCCCAGGTTGTGAAGTGCGTAGAAGAAGCTGGGGTGCGTAGAAGTGAGGCAAAGGTGTGCCCTGTGCAAAGGTTTATATTCTTGTATTTACGCACCATTCTGGGAAAAAAATAAATACACCTTGTTTGTTTGCCATAACACTTTCAGGTGCTTCTACTGCCAGTGTCTCCAGGACTTCCCAGTCATGTGCCAGTTTCTGAGGAACAATGAGGAGCTGTGGGAAATTTCTCCTCTTGATTAGAACTTCAGTATAATTATTTTAGACAGTTTTGCCACAGTAAATTGTTTTTTGAGCACAATGGAAAGACAATTGTGGGTTTTGGGTAGGCTAAAATCCAAATTGTGGATTTCAGCCCTTTTGACTTAGAATAAAAGAAACCAATTTTCTTTTTCTGGACAAGGACTTTTAACTGTTCTTTGCTGTTGTTTTCATTGAGCAATAACAAAAAAAGGGGGAAAATACAGAATGAGATTATAAATAACTGAATGGAGATTAAGGCTTTGTCTTCAGAAGATTATGGGTGAGCTGGCTCTGCAGCGTTCTGCTGAAGACATTGCTTCATTTCCTCTTACAGCTGTGCAAAGTAGCACATTGATTCCTGTGGGCTACAGAAGACCTGTCTAGATGGTGATGGCAAAGATGAAAAAGTGTCTGAGAAAACCCTCAGCTGAACCCTAGTGCTCATGACCAGTGACAGTACTGGTGTTAACAGAGCAAACCTCTGCCCTCCCAGGCAGGTCTGGGTCAGGGTCCTGGTGCAGATGGCAGCAGAAACGCTGTGTCCTGGAGAGCGTGCCAAGGCAGACCTCATTGACTGCTTGGCTCCTAAGGTGGCTTTTCTCAGTGTGAACGTTGCTTAGCGTTTGCTGCCCGGGTTTGACTATGGAGTCTCTGCTGTGCACTGTCAGTATTTGGCACTGTAGGTCGCAGGTAGGATGGCAGATCAATAACCCTCAGGGCGCAAGGCTAACTGCAAGGGAGATCTAAGGAATTAAGGAACTAACACCACTAAGTGAAAGTCAGTATGAGCCATGTTCTTAGTGGGGACTACAGATAAGATGGAGACAGACCGTTCAAAGCACAGGGGGCAACCCTGCAATGGACACAAGCTGCAAGAAAAGAAACGGGTTAAATACTAGAAAAATCTTTTTGCAATGACAGTAGTCAAATGCTGAAACTGTGCTACCCCAGAGGCTGTGGCATCGCCGTTCTTGAAGACATTTGTAACGCAACTGCTCAAGACTGTGGTTTGTGCTGGCCCTGCTTTGCATGGGCGTTGGTCTGGAGGCTGCGGGGGCCCCTTCCCAGCTAAATCACTGTGTGATTCTGTGCCTTCTGTAATGCTCATGAAAATTTTCTGGTACTTCACTCACAACAGGAGAATGCAGCCATGAGCTGCTGTGTGGAGCCTGAAGAACACAGCGACAAGCAGCTGTGCTAATGCAGCCCTCAGATACACGGTGATGCAAGAAGGCAGAACTGCTTTTGGCCCAATGCAAGCCAGTGCTGATGAAACACTTGCTGGAGCACTTCACAAAGGTCACCTTTCGGTGGACAGGCCTGCTTTTCCCAGGGAGAGCTATGTGGACTCATTTTGAAACTGACTGATTTGGGTTAAGCCCCAAAAACCTCACCTACTTATATTCTCTGGTTCTGAGTGCTCTGCACATAGCTTGTCCCACAGCCAGTGCCATCAGTTGTACTTTTTCATGGCAAGCAGCAGAAGGGTGTTGTGTCACAGGAAATTTCAGGCGGTCCCAGGCTGTGGGCACAACTGTGCTCCCAGCATCTCTTCTGTGCACCCTGGCTGACGCTCCTCCCTCTTCATCTGTGTGGAGTGGCAGCTGAAATGAAAACTGTCTGTGGTAACTTTCACACAACCCCAGTGCTCACTGAAAGTGTGAAAAAAATAGAAAAACAGTGTTTTCCCACTTGTTACCCCTGAGTGAGGGAACGAGAGACAGGAGAGCTGTTGAGACGCAGCTTCTGCCAGCAGCAGTGCAGGACTGCGTGGAGGCAGTCAGGCCAGACCCCGTCGGAGAAGAGGGGCAAGCAATTTGACTAAGCTGCAGGGAACCTGTCATGAATTTTCAAAGGGAGGTGGGGAAAAAAAGGAGGCAAGACTCGGGCAGTGTGACTGGTGATGGGCCATTTTGTGCACAGGAGGAACTGGGCTGTGGCACTCTGCATGCACAAGAGTTTGGAGAAGCATGGCTAGGGAGGAGGATTCTGGCTGCTAGCGTGGTAGGGGAGTGAAGCAGGGGTGCAGTCCTCAGCTTTGCTAGAGGATTTGCATTGAAGTAGAAGGCTTATGTAGGCTAATGTCCTGAGTGTGAGAAACTAGTAAAAGGAACAAAAAACTTAAAGCTGCACACATCCTTGGCTGTCAGCTTCAGTAATGATTACTTCTCTAAATTGAATATAACTCTTCAAGGCTGCTCCCACCTCACTGCACACTTTCTGCAGGAATGTTGCTCCAGGATTCCACTCTTCCGCAACCTCCTGGTTGTAACCCAGATTCCTTCCTGGATGGTTTATCTCAGTTTATCCTTACAGAGACAGCTTTTCTTCATGTTCACACCAGTCTATTTTTAGAATAGAGTTGTGCAAAGAATCATTTGGCAAGGGGACTGTGAGCTTATCAGATGTTGTTACAGGGAGAGGGAGAGGGAGAGGGAGAGGGA
>KL262992.1:2428-13436 GCA_000699545.1 Podiceps cristatus
AAATACTTCTTCTGATGCATTCCAGGATGTAGTTCCCTTTTTCATTGCAATGATGGCTCAAGCTTAGGGACACTAAGTTTCTGATTGCATCATCCTGTGACTGTGAATAATACTCACTAACCAATTTCTTCTCTGAACAGCACAGCTCAAAGAAAAGGAAAATGTTGATTGTTTATGTCATCAGAGTTGTGTTCACACCACTAAACATGTCAAATCATAATTTACTATTATTACATATTATAATGACATACATTATTAAAGGAAAACATTTGTACTTGCTTACATGTTTTTAAAGACCTATAAAGTGAGGTCAGGATTCAAATCTCCAAAGCATTAGTGTATTTTGGGAAGAGTAAAGCATGAAGCCTTAAACTATGTGCTTCAGATTTTCGACTGTCAAATTTTGTGAAAGAGGTTGAGGTTAGAAAGGATAATACAAATCTTACAATAAAGGGAAAAGCTTCATGTGGCTATTATGGATAACAAGATGAAACAGGGTTGCCCAGTCAGTGAGTCTGAACACTTGCCTTGTCCAGAAGAAATCAGCTTGGGTGCATCATCTCACAAAAATTTACAGTTGAAAGACACTTGACAAAATGCAGATTTCTTTTGTCAACCTTTTCCCCCTTAGCCCATAGAGAGAGAAAGGCACTGCTAAGGCATATTAAATAGTAAAATAAATCTATTTCTGGGCAGATTAAAGGTGCTTCTTCTTCTTTTTTTTTTTTTTTTTTAGGGATACAGAGATGGCTGATTCAGATTCAACATACAACTGTGATTCAGCTCAAAATTCAGACATGTCTGTGAAGACATTTACACCATGGACATCTAAATTAAGTTGTCTGAAGCTGAAGCTGAGTGCTGCTCTTCCTGTTAGGTGATATGAATACTTCTTTTGGATTATTTTGCCATTTTGGAAGGGTCCTCCATTTCCACCTTATTTTTTTTCTAAGTTTCATTAGATAATTTTATAAGCTTAATTCAGTTTCTTTTCAGCTCTAAAGCTGAAATCTGAAATGGCAAAAAAAAGGTGCAAGGACTAAGAAGATCAGATTCAAAGTGAAAACATAAACTTAATTCCCTCTCCTTCTTCCTTCAGCTAGAGAGATTTCTGAATGCTTGCTTCCTGGCAAATTAAGTTTTCTTACCCTGTATTTTAGCTTTTTAATTACTTTTTATCAAGGCTGAACAGAATTTCTGTCAAGCCAAGATATTTTTTTACTTGGTTGAAAAAAAAAAAAAGAGGGTCATATAATTGGGAAAATTACAGAAAGACAGTTTATGGGCTGTAGCAAGCAAAATCTACTGGTGTAAAATGATTATCAATTACTCTTTTCAACCAGCTATCTCACAGGATTCATTCTACCTACTACATTGTAGTGCATTTATCAACTTAAATCAAGCAGTTTAGTCATCTGATTTTCTCATTTCGTTATTATGTATAGAGAGCAATTATTTTTGTAATTATGGTAATAAACTATATTTAGATCTGATTTACCCTCCCACAACTTGAGGCATCTCAGTTAGGTGTGTAAATTGTGATCCTTTTTACCCTTCCTGGTACAGATGCTCCCTTTGTATTTGGTGGAAGGAGAAATGGGTCTGTCAGGGAAATTTAGATCTTAAGTGGCCTCAGTGAAAAAATTGAATCAGGCAGGCTGGGTTTTGGCCGTGCTCATTACCACACAAAGAGGTAACCGATTCACTGTTTTGAACTCCAGTATGGTTCTGACAAATCTGGCACTGTTTTCCTTTACCTCACTTTCTTGAAATTTAGTTTAAATTTTTCTGAAGTTTTTCTCCATCTCCATTTGGAAGACTTTGAGCTTTCACAACTTCTCCTGATGTTAGTCAGAGTTATGTACACAGCAGGTACACAGTGTATCTCTGAGGATTATATAAGTGTAATTTTCTATAGCTATTTTTCTAAGGAGGCATTAGATCCAAAACTAGCACAGAAATGAATGATAACAAGAGGTCAATCTCCTAGAAAACTGCCCGTAAATCAGCTGTTTAAATGGCTGAATTTACAAGAGGCATTTAGAAGTAATTTTAGAATTTTCATATAGTCCCTTGAAGTATGCTAACGAAGTATTGAAAAAAGTAAATATCAGAGTTGCAGTCCTCCAGCACTACTGTTCCTGCTCTGAATCCAGAATACCATTGACAGTTTTTGTTACTTCTTTCAGCATCTTATGCTTAACATCCCACTCCCTGTAATTATTTTGGTCTTTATCTTCTGATTACTTCTGCATCCAAGAGAGATTTTATTTTCTGCCTTGAGAGATGTGTATTTTTTTTTTTTTTCATGGAAAATGTATTTTTGCTATTTGTTAAATGTATTATTGGCTTAATATCTGACCTTTTGTTTTTCAGCTGTATTAATTTTACAGAGTTCCTCATATATAGCTAGAGTGTGTATTTTCAATTTTGTGATTCTTTGTTCATCAACATTAGCCTTCTTTTTTTTTCTGGTGTATTTTTAGCTAGATTACATACATAACCCTTGGGCATACATTAATTTATCTTTGAATGTTTTCCATTTCCCTCTGTGTCCTTTATCTCTATTGATTTATCCTGCTTGATTTCATCCTGTGCTTTTACATTCTTCTAAAACTCACTCTTTGAAATTTAACATCCTTTTTTTTTTTTTTTTTTCTTTTGGGGTTTTACCTGTGTCCTAATTACCCCCCTAATTGGGTTTTGAAATTTAACATCTTTTTTTTTTTTTTTTTTCCTTTTGTGGTTTTACCTGTGTCCTAATTACCGCCCTAATTAGGTTATGAACACAATTGCAAAGAGCCCTACTCACATCTGCAGTCCTGTTATATTTACCACACACAGACCTAGCCAAAGATTGATTTTTTTCTTTAAATTCTTCCTTTTTCCCTACTGGATATATGCTATAATGCTATGCCTTAACCACAGGACTAATAAATCTCTTGATTTATTTCTCTTATGTAATGAACCTAAATTTACTAATTCAGAACTGTAACAAATTGCTTTAGATTATTTACCTCTTCTCATATAATTTTGTCTTTAGAACTCCTCTATATTGCTATGTGTTCTTTCAGCTGGAGGCTATACATTTGTTTATTTTTTATTTTTCTTTTTTTTTTTTTTTTTTCTTTTGCTCTAGTCTCATTTCAAAACATGATAAATGACCTTTACCGTCACATTTTCAAATATAGACTACATATACATTTTTCTTAAGAAAAAGGTTACAACCCTATCTCCCTTTTCAACCTACTTTTTTTATTTTTTTTTTTTTAATGGTCTTAAATTGTTATTCAAAATTTGCTTTGTTCCAAATAACACCTGCATGAAATTTTTCTCTTATCCTCCTTTGATTTTCTAATTTATCTCAGGTTTTTGTATCAATTCTTTGTAGTCTTTCGCAGCATTCATCTGAGCAATGTTGAGTTAATCATATCACATGTCATTTTTATTTGCATGTGCCTGACAGTCTTTGCCATGGTGACAATGTCATTGTAATTGCCACACACAGGAAAAAATTAAAATGGTTCAGAAATGTACTAGGCTATTGTACAGCTTTGGGGTAATGAATATTCAAGTTGCAGTCACTTGTGTACTAGAAGTAGGTAGATCCAAATACTTGATGATTCTGTGAGAACTTATGTGGGGCTACAGAAAAAAACCCAAAACAAACCCTGTGAGAACTTATGTGGGGCTACAGAAAAAAACCCAAAACAAACCCAACAACCCATATTTTTTTTTCTTCATATCTGTTTCTGCCTCCTCATTTAAGCAACTTTTCCTTGCTTACAGTAGATGGTTTCCACAAGCATACTCTCCTTCTTGCTGTTCAGTGCCTTCCCACTGTTATTTCTGGTTAATTCTGGCTAATGCTCCAACTGAGTTGTCTTTTCTTTCACCTATAATATTTCTGAGGACTGGAAAGCATTTAAAGAAACTCAAGATTTTGTTATTTCATATCTCCATCATATTTATGACTGTGTGTTCAGTAAATTATTCTGTTTCTTAGAAAATTATCCTATTGCATTTTTCTTCAAATTGCTTTCTAGCCATCAAGACTCACAGATCTTGACATAAAGCTCAGATTGCTTTCATCCCACAGACTCTGGTTTTAACCTTACAGGTAATAATGCAGTAGCTTCAAAACTGTTCACCTGAAACTTCATTGCAAACTTTACTTTTCGACAACACTGTATTGCCCTTCATAAAATACTGGGAATGGTTTGAAAACTTGTAACCTCTTCATTTCAAAACCCAATCCAATCCTGCTGTGTAAAATATTAGTATTTTTTTCTTTTCAATGACAGCCTTGTTGCCTTCATTTCTCTTCAGAAACTGCTGCAAGAGCAGTGTGTGTGTGTGTGTGTGTGTGTGTGTGTGTGACAACTCCTACAGGAAGGTGGGTACACTGGGAAGTGGAGAGGGAAGAAAGCAATATGATGCATGTATGATTTGCTCCTTGAAATCCTGCTCCCAAGACTGAAATATATCATCTACCCACACCACACCCTATTCGTGTTCCCAGTGCCTTGGTGCAGCTGTAACATTTAAATCTCTTATGATTGCATGAGTTAGACTAAAAAACACCCACTTTCTACATATTTTTTGCATGATTTCATGATCCATATAATATATCTTCTGATACTCCCTTGTGAATGTTTCTAGAAGGCTTTAATTCTTTACCTCTTCAGATTTCTCTCCCCAAGGTGCTCTTCTTCCATCAACAAACTGGCAGGTGGTTGAAAGTTTCTGTGTGTGGCTTGGCATCTATTAAGCTTTTCCTTCCTCAGTGTCTTCCCTCTTTTTCTCTTACTCTGTCCTCTCTTACCAGCACTGAACCCAGGTGCTCTTGATCTTATTCTTGTGTGCTCATCTTTTCCAGATACCCTTGATATGAAATACTTGTTCTAAACACCAGGCAATGTGGTAACTCAGTTGATAAGCTCAAAAAAATATACTGCTGTCAAATACTTCTGTTAACGTTGTAGATACTGTATGTATCCACATTTCTCCTTAACTGTCTTCCTTCAGAAATCAGCATATCCTGCCCTACTTACAAAATTTATGTTTTACTAAGTCTTAAGATACACAGTTTGTCACATTTTACAGCCCACCAGGTTGAAGTAAAAGAGGATGAACACAATACGAAGCAATTAAGGGCCTGTGAAGTGGGCCCTCATCATACCCAGTCAGATCCCTGGTGTAATCCAATTAAATTGAACAGTTCCCAGGAAAACCCAGAGGATTAAACACACTTACCCAAGCAAACCCACTTCCTACCACTTGAGGGGTATAGCTCTGAAAACATGCATCTCATTAAGTTGTGTTAGACTTCCTAAAATGGCAATTAAGGCTAAAAGGTTAGAGAAAGATAATAAAACATTATAGGGATTCATCAAGCTCCATCTCCGTACACCTCCCTCTTCCCCCCAGCCAGTGCCAGCTGTTTTCTAATTAACCCAATGGTAGCAAGGTGTCCACAAGAGGATATCTACTGATTAGCCAAAGAACTCTCATTTGCTCAATGCTATTAGGTCTGTGCCTCTAAAGCTCCCTGTTTTACAGAAATCTTCAGACATCAAGTTATGTCTATGCAATATGCAACTACAGTAGCTGTAGATGAGCAAGGGCACACAAATTCAGCTAAAGTGATCAGCTTACGCTAAGCGTTGTTATGCAACTGAGACCAAGACAATGCAGTGAAATTATCAATATTCTCATTTCCACCTTTTACTCAACTTGTATCCTCTTGTCTCACTTCTAAACAGTCTTTTAAATACTTTTTCCAACACTGGAGTGTCAGTGAGACTCTGTCCTTAGGCAGCAGCGTGCCACTGCAGCCCCAGGGTGTCTGGAGCACCTCAGTAGGCTGCCATCACCCACCCGCTCCCCATCCTGACCAGGATGTGTTATCAGGAAATCACTTGTAGATAAAGATTTTCAAGGATGCAAGCACTTGTCTTGTTTTTCCATTAGGCTGGGGTTTAGACCTGGATTCATTTAGGAGAGTAGTCAACGGAGGCAACAGAAGTTATCAGTGCAGAGAAACAGGTATTCCGGGAGACCATTTAACCAAGCCAAGATCTGGACCGTCCATTGGAAGTACCTGCAGTATGCACTGAGTTGTTAGGCTCTCCACTCAGGGGTCTAAATTGAGGTGGGACAAAGCAGTTTCAGAATCTAGGCATTAAAGCTGATGTCTTTTAATGAATATGCCTTTAAAAACTTAGGTAGAGTAAATTAGAATAAACCTTTATGTAAAAGGGAAAGAAACTGATTTGACTAGCCTTGGTCTGTTAAGAGACATATTGGTAAGTCTAGTAATATGATTAATTCTGACTCTCTTAATAGTCTTTTTATTTCTCTACATTTCAGGTCCTAAAAGGTAATTTGCTTATGCTTTAATAGATGAGAACACAATCTACAAAAATTTCTTCTTATTATTACTAGAATATCTAAGCATATGTTAAGACTTTTGTCAAACTGAGGTTGACAAATCATCTTTTATCTACAGTTTAAATAGTTGATTTGAAAGAGCATTTCTGCACCTTGTCTGTACTCCTAAGATGCCTTCTGAAAACCTACCCCACTTTCTCACACAATTCTGCTACAGAATCACAGGCAATCATTTTACAAACGATAATAAAGCTACTTTTCTATTATAAGTTCATTTGATTTTGTGCATTCCATTGTAACATCCCCTGAAATTTCATATGCCACTTCTCAAACACTTCTTTCTTTCTTCCTCAGAAGTGCTATGACAAATTCTGACCTGACATTTTTTCAAAACTTGTAATGTCAAAGTTGGTGCATATAAGTCATCTGGGGATGACAGTGATAGAGAAGTCATTTTATGAAATGCTGAAACTTACCCCTGCTATGAAACTTTCATTCACTTGACAGTGTTTAGGTGGCTGCATAGTACAGTATCTTCTATTATTTCAGTATACCACATAGGCAGCTCTAAATTTGAAATGTTTATGTTGCTATACATCAGATGTTTTAAGTCTAGATTTTGTAACACTAAAATTAAACACCAAAACAGTAGAGCAATCACTATACTAGTTTAAGTGTAAAATTAACTGAAATGTAAGAGAGAAAGGTTTTTTTCCCCCTTCTTAATGATATTCATTATCTACTATGCTAGGATAATTTGTTATTTTCTATTTACACACCAGTCAGAAATGAAAGCACATGGTTTGCTCTATTTTCAGTGTGAAAATCAAGTTTCTATTACTGTTAATGATAGCTATAAATGAAAAATAATGGGAGTACATATCACTTTTTTTTTTTTTTTTCATTCTTCACGCAGTATATTAATCTCCAGATTTAAAATGCAGATGCTCCAAGACAAAAGTTCAGTTACGATCTCTGCCCAAGAAGGGAAAAGACAGCACATCATAAATTAGATTAAAAAGTTGGAGGGAATTTATTTGAAGAGCTGCAACTTTTTAAAAATAAAATACTTGATGCAAAGGTAAGTCCAGATGTTTATTTCATGACTGTACTTTGTTGGTAACGAATAGGTTTTGTTACACTATTAACAGTCCATATAATTCAACTTCCTCCTGTGCAAAAAATTTATCTAGTGCAGACATAATTTCATTTCTCTACTATAAAGACTTGTTTTAAGATTTTTCAGAGCCGATACTTTTTTAAGAAGAGCAATTGCTTCTGTACTTTCATTTAAGGATCACAACTGATCTGAAAAGTTCTAAAATTTTGCTTCTCCAACTTCTAACTAGAAACATTTGAAGTCTTCACAATTGATATTTAATAATCAGAATGTTATAATGTGTTTTGCCTAATTTTATAGATACTTTATATGAAAATTTTATTAAGAAATTAAAAACATTTAAACTAGGAATGTAAAATAAATAAGGCCATAAAAGAGGGCAATAAACAAAGAAGGAAAGAACTAGAGAAGCAGCTCAGTAGTTGACACTTCTATTTAAATGTAAGCAGTTTTTAAGTAAGACAAAATATATGAAGAAAGTTAGTCCAAGAAATATTTCAGGCAAAATATTTCAGGTGTGGGTGCTACAGTCCTAGTAAGTAAAAAGCTAAGTAATGGAACGGTAACTGTTCAGTCAGTACAAGTTTATGAAGATAAAATTAGAATAGTTTCATTATGAGTCATAAGATCAGTGGAGATGGTAAAAGTGTTGTATTGAACTTATGGAAGGCATTTGACTTGATGTTACATGGCACTTTAATTAACAAATTAAAATTATTTTAAAGCTCTGCAAGGGAAATTTTAAAGCGATTAAAGATGGCTAACTGATAGGTCCCAAAATGACATTGTAAATTGAAATCGTTCTTGTTCATCATCAAATCCTTTCAGTGAACTCCCTCAGGGACTGGTTCTTGGCACTCAGATACATCATATTTATCCAAGATGTAAGAAGTGGTAAAATTATTATTGACATTGTGTGAGGAAGACTCAGGGACAGGGTGAGTGATAAAAAGGGGAGAGGCTAGGTTCCAGATGCAACAATTTGGGACTTGTCACACAAACAAGTAAGAACCGCAGGGCAGGATGTGCTCTGGCAATTCCTGCAGTCTTCGCCCCCTGACGTCCAGGGACCTGCTCTGTCACCCAGAGAGCCTTTTCTATCACTGAGAGACAAGCAGCAGAAAAGGAAAATGATTTTTCCTCCTGAACTGCTCACCTAGAGTGTACACCTTCCCTAGAAACAGGGAAAAGGTCCTGAAAGCCTTGCTTTAAATGAAACGTATTTATGTTTCACAACTCTCACTTATAAAATCCTAAACCTGATCAGGACTGGAGGTATCAGTGGCACTGGACCCAAAGCCAACAAAGGTGGCAGATCCACTCTCCAGCCCATGGGGCAGGTATATGAAAAGAATACTGAACCATATAGAAGTCATTTGCCTCTACATTTGTTATCAGCAAGTATGGTATTGGCATACTCTGTCAATTTTTGTTGTCTACAATTTAGTAAGAAGGATAAAATGGAAATGTCCTAGAAAGCCATGAGAAAATTTGAATTAGAATGAAAACCTCAAGCTCTGTTTGTTGAAAAGCAATTTGTTTCACTTCAAAGGTAGTACTTTGAGCTTTTATTGGGGTTCTGAATCACCAACAGCTCTGTGGTACGTCCTCCAGGGTCCCAGTTCTATGATAACCTTGTTAGACCATAACGCATCTCAAGCCACCTGCTTGTCTTCTGTGTTTGTTAGAAACATGAGGACAACTTAAACTGCCCATTTTGCCTGTGAATTTTGCTTGTGACAAAACATTGTCACTATTTTGCAAAAGAAAAACAGGCTCTGAGAGGTTTGATTCCTGGAAAGATACTGGTGTACTCCTGTATGTCTCTTTGGAGGCTGGAATTTTTTTTTCATTTTGTGACTTCTGTTCCCTAAAGAACAATAGTTAGAATGAACAACTTTTTAGTACAGTGCTGACCTAAAAAAGGAAGGGAAGGATGTTTAGCTTTTCTCTATGGGAGCAGCCTACTCAGTTTTGAATGTAGACATTTTCTAAAGAGAGTAATGGACACACATAAAGGTTTATGGCAGAACATTACCTCTACGTTTCTTGATTTTCTGATATTTGCAACTGTGTGATTAACATAGAAATAAGTTCTCTATGCTGACTCTAAATCAGCAACGCTCAATTTATGTGAATATCAGCACTTAAGACTAGTGTTAAGCATGTGGTAATTTGTTTTCTCAGCTATATGCATAGCTTCTCAAAAAACACACATAACATCTTTAATGAGAAAGCATTGTGGAATGACATTTTTTTTTTTTTTGTCAGATTCTTGCATTTATCAATTTTCCTTTAATCTTTTATCCTTTAACAACTAATAATGTTCTATATCTCATGACACTTTTGCTATTATTTTAAACTAAGTCAACACATTGCAGGAAGTTAAAGACCAAACAGAGACCTGATAGAAATTGCAGTCGGAAGTATCTTTGAGTGTTCAAAGCCAAAGAGATATCAATTAATGTGTCTGTCATTCTTCTCTTTCTAAATTGCTACTGTCATTATTTCCTTTTCAGTGTTTAGGAACTTGTCAGAGAACATGCTCACCAATAAAAAACATTTTGTCAGGAATGCTGCAAGAAAGACAGTTGTAACTAAAAACACTGCAGAGAACCACTATTAGAAACATGATTGTTACTGTAAATGCTTTTGTTCAGTTTTACAATATAATAAAAGATGTGTTAAACCATCCTTCATTGTCTATGGGGGCAAAGAAAGATTTTGACCTCTGGAAGGCCAAACTGCATGGCCCAGCCCTGCCGTGTGCCTCCGTGGCAGGATGATCTGCAGGGATTCGATGCCCTGGGAGCAGAGCTGCTCGCCTTCACCCGATGTGATTTTTAGGCACTGTCACTGCTGCTGGGATGCCCGTCCTCTCAGAATCAGGCTGGGGAGCAGAAGTTGCCAGCTGATGTGCAATGTACATCTGCCTTATGGAAAAGGTGTGCCTTCGGTTTCCATCAAAACCAGACCATGAACCCCATGCTACTAGCAAAATGATATAATTTGCACGTGTCAGTCCAGAAGCGTGTATGAAATCACTGTTATTGAGAGAAAGGTATTAACTAATTAATGTATGGGCCACATCTCTTTCTTCCCTTATTACCAGACCCTCATGAAAGATTTCAGGTCAACTATGAAAACAGCTGTTTTCTTTTTCTTTCGTCACTTAGAGGCTGATCTTTTTCTTTTTCAGCAGAAAACAGCTTTCAGGTGATATTTCAAATGTTCTCAGGACTAGCAGAGTGCTGCTGCAGCGAAAGCTTTACAATTGCCAACAATGAGAGCGTGGTCAGGTTCAAGCTGCCTGAGTACACCTGAAAATGCCTGAGCAAAGCTGCATTATTTGCAAAAACTTCATAATTTTATTCTTAGGATTTAAAAAACCCCAAAACCCACGCAACAAAAAACCAACTAACAATCTTCTCTTAGGAAAGACATACGCATTCTTTACTAGAGTGACAAATACAATTGTGAAATTCATCAAACGAG
>KL262992.1:13485-30620 GCA_000699545.1 Podiceps cristatus
TGGTTTAAGTTTAATATTTACTTAGAGGCCTGTTTAACATCTTTAAGTTTAGTAGTTTACTTTTAATTTACAACGGTGTTACAGCAGTCTTCCAAACATTACTTACGATATATTGACACATCTGTGTCAGATATAACTAGATTATAAATAGCTTTCAAAAGTATTTACAATCTGCCCTTTGGATGTGAGATACTTTTGGTCTAAGAAATTTAATGTTTCATGTCTTTGAGGATTTAACATCTTTAAGTTTAGTAGTTTACTTTTAATTTACAACGGTGTTACAGCAGTCTTCCAAACATTACTTACGATATATTGACACATCTGTGTCAGATATAACTAGATTATAAATAGCTTTCAAAAGTATTTACAATCTGCCCTTTGGATGTGAGATACTTTTGGTCTAAGAAATTTAATGTTTCATGTCTTTGAGGAGCTTAGAATATGTACTGCATTAACATGAAATATGACTAAGGTCACCACATGCCTTATTCTTCCTTAAAAAAACTGATCACAGAATAGATTGCTATAAATGCACTGAAAAGCTTATTAGCTCTCTTTAAATTTGTATTCTGAGATGGAAAATGAATTTGTAAAAATCTGGTCTACAAAACAATATCAGAATTGACTTCTTCCAAAAGACAAAATGAAAATCTATACTCTATCAAGCTGTTTTGCAATTCAGACATTTTGATCTTCTAAGCGCTTGATCAAGTGAAAAAGCTTGCTTCTGACTTATATGAGTGGAATCACTGAGTACTGCAGACAGTTTTAATAGGAATAGAATCACTTGTATGCTCACATATTCACAGGATTAGGTCCATCTTTTGTGAAATAGAGACCAAGCAGAGATTCCTACATTAAGATATATTTCAGCTACATTTTTTTTAGTGTGTTTTTTTTTTTTTTTTTTTTTTTTAAATCATTGTTTTTCTTTATAGAAAGGAAGTCCCAAAGCTCTAAGAAATATTATTAAGGATCAGTGCTTTAAAGCCAATTTAGATGGTAAATGAACCCAGGTTCTCTTTACTCTGAAATCAGAGATTATTTGAGATGCATTACCCAAGGGATTATTTTCTATTGTTAGCAGCTGGATATATTTTAAAGTTGGATTCATTTGTTATTAAGTGTAAACTCACATAGTTCAGGATCAGGATAACAAAGTGCTGGTTTACTAGATGATCCATAGAAATCCTAGTATCAACAGGCAGGTGCGTCATTTGCATGCATTTCTCATACCCTGCTTGGATCTCAAATGGATAGATGCCATGTAGAAGAAAATTGCTTTCTTTTATATAGCACTGTGTTAACAGTGCTATTGTAGTAACTGGAGCGGTACCTTCCAATGCCATGGAAGGACTGAGGACACTCCATATTCACAGATGTCTGCATCAACGGTGAAACCTTATATTCTTCCCTTTTTTGGATCTCTGATTAGGGCACTTCAAAATTTGTTCAGGCTGTGTTAAAGACAGCTTTGGTTTTACTCTTATTTTTATTACTTATTTATTACTCTTACTATTTATAAAAAAACCCACCAAACTGATAACCGAAACGAGTGGTAGCATGAAGGTTAGTAGTTAATAGATACGAGAAACAGAAAAGCCTAGGTTCATCCCACACTGACATTATGCACCTGAAACTGGTCATCGAGTGAGAGAAAGAGACTTCCAAGAGCAGAGTCATGACTCCTAGACTTCCCAAAAGACTCATTTGTACAGCTATTATCGCTGTGTTTGCTTTAGTGAGAACCAAAGGCAGTTATGGTCTTGACTCGGGAGCCTCTAATTGCGTGAGAAACATCTGTCCTTCAGTGTATTTGGCAAAAAACCACACTGAGGCTCTAACGCTTCAGCCATCTAATTTGGTGAAAGCATTTTATATGGGAATTTTAAAGACTGATGAAATCACTGTAATTTTTAAGATACTGTGTTTCTGAATACATAATTTTAGCCCCAGTGGTTCCAACCCAACTATGGATTAGCATAAATTTAGTAAAAATCTTACAAGAATGTTCCAGTTTGTGGATTGCCTAATTCCTTAACCATGGGACCAGAGATACTGGTCCAAAGTCTGGTCCAACCAAACATATGGTGAAGAACATGAATACAGCCTATTGCAAGAGACAAATGTCAAGGCTGGAAGCGTGGATCAACCTCTGACAATTTTCAGTGAACAATACATAGCTCACTACCTGCATTAAATTTTTTTCTGATATTCTAGTTGCAGATATTGGTTCAAGTAACACTTATGAGTTATAAGCTAAATGAGCTTATGACTCATAAACTCATTATGAGCTAAGTGACTTATGAGCACATTGTGATAGAAAATTTTGTCATAAGAACCTAAAAATCTAAAGAAAATCTATTTGTGCAGTGCTTACAATGCAAGCATCCAAACTTCATATGTTGAGAACACTCACATGTCCTACTGAACTAGTTTTAGATGGGAGGAGCTGTGAGTATGTATCTATGAAAAATCATTTTGGAAATTCGTTATGTAGATAATAGTGTGCCCCAAAGGTAATTTCAAGGTATTTATGAAGCACACAAAAACTCATCCCTTTCTACTTGCTACATGACTGGAATATAAATCTTGTATTGATTGAGGCAAGGATTGTATCTTTATCCTCTCAATTTGCATATCAAATTGCATCAGTAGATGTTATATGGTCTGGATGTAAATATGGTCACTTTAACACCTCACGAACAAGGAAAGCAAAAACGGAGAAAATATAACAATTGCTGAACATCTAACATTTATCCTGTCTTATCTTGTGAACTGATAGCATCATGAGATAACTTCTGACTGCTGTTGGTGTCTATCCTCAGGCATAATTCCATCACTAATTATATTTCTTATTATCAATACATGAAATTAAAATCTTTGTAATTAGAACACCAAGTTTTTATAAAATAATTTGCATTTAGTTAATTTCTCATCATTTTATTTATTACCTCTCCTTTTGCTCCCTCCCACAAATCACAGTAAGATGTTCTCAGAATGTGTTTTTAGAAAAGATTTACTGGTCCTTGACTTGAAACTAGTTAAGAATCATTGGCCTACTAACCCTCCAGAAGATCCTGAGTATGCCTCCATGTGAATGTAACATTAGTGAAAACATACCAAACTCAGCCTTCAACACCATGACTCCCTCCTTTCTTTTTTTGTCAGGATATGACAAAAATTAGCTGTCACAAATGAAAAAGCAATTATTGCAATTAGAGTTAATGATAAGTGTAGATAAACAGGAACAAATTAAGATCTTGCAAAGAAGTGAATAGGAATTACATGAAAAAAAATTCTACAGCTAGGAATACTGACATACTGTTTGTAATAGGCTGCAAAAATACAAGGGAACAGCTTGTGAAGATCATCTTAAGCTGTAAATATGGATCTGAATCCAACTTTCTGAAAGAACAGGGACATTTGCCCTTAAAGGTTTAGATCAAATAAAGGAAGAATGTATACAGAACTTTTTTCTGAAAGTTATTCAGCTGGTGCTGAATTGCCATGACATGTGCTGGCTATTAATATGGTGGCACGACCCCCAGTAGCTATGTCTGGAAACCTTCCTGTTGTGCTCCCCGAGTCCACAAGGACACTGATGATTTTCTTGCATCCTGTTGATGCCATCTGTTGAGTGCAGAGGTCCACCGCGTTGTCGCTTCCTGTGCCATCTGCCTTGCTCTCCTAACCTGCTTCAAGTGACTTGTTGGGCGGGCGGATGGCAGGCTAGCACATTGAACTCCACTGCATGAGTATTTCCTTGCTTCTTCATTCAATATGCTTTCCCGTCTCAGCAATGTGAATTGCTTCAGATGGCTGCAGTCAGCTGGTGGATCCCAGCAGTGACCAGCGAGCAATTTAGGGTAATTGTTTTAGGACAAGTCATCATTCCTGGGATTTACTACGTACTGAATTGTTGTTAACTATTGAAATTGATGTATTTGAGGACACCATGTACTGACTTAGGCACTGGGCATTTTATGCAGTGTTAGGGAGTGACCTTTGGTTTTGACATCCTGGACTTACACTGCCTTAATGGGAAGTAATTCTTTTGCAAACTGACAGGCTACATGTAGATTTTATCTTCCGTGCCCAGATGGTTTCTAAATTCCACTCAGTTTTTGCTAAAAGTTTTTTATACGTTCTGGCTCATGTTGTGTATTTATTTTACTTGGATTCATAAAAACCCATCAAGGTTCACTGTCCCTATTCTTCATGGCACTCCTTGCAGCTCTTCCCAGACTGTATACACCTTCCGTACACAGCTGAACTTTTTTCCCAGTTACCCTACTACTGCAAAGTAGTTGCTCTTCACAGTTTTTTTACTCAAACAGTTCTGTCATTTGATGATAGAAATTTATCTTCCACATACACTGTCAGTTTTGGTACATTTAGCAATAACGTACCATCTGATGACTTTCAGCAGCAACCTACCAGATTTCTGACTGTGCAATGCACTGAGTTTCTGGTCATCCAGGTGTGTAAAGCAAGTAATCAACATCTAGAACCAAAGTAACTCCATGTTCTGTGTGCAACAAATCAAACACAACCGGAACACTTTGAATTCAGTGTAAATTCAGGGGGCACCAACCCCCATGAAGATTAGCCTAATTTGGGACTTACAGGCAAGAGCCGATCTGTGCATTTATGGTATAAACCAGACTGACAGCACACGTACAGATGTTTTTATGGACGTTGTGGATTCCTACCATTTTCTTCATTAGAATATTGGCAGATATAAAGTGTTCTTATTACAGGAAAATACAGAACATACTGTCAAATAAACCTCCTCTGGCTTCAGCTGCAAACGATATTCAGGAAAAGTTGTTAGGGCATTCTTATATTGCAATACTGAAAAGAATCCTGGTTATAACAACAGCCCGTTGGGTGCTGTGCATATTAACTGTTTACTTTTTCTGGTAAGAGTAACAGCAATATTCTAAAAGGTGTATCTAATATAAAAACATCATTTAATCTCACTCTCTGCAGACAATGAAGAAGCAGAGGAGCAGGCACTTCCATAGGATGATTCAGCTCACTAGTCTTATGCACTTGTCTATCTCTATTTACTAAGAAGGCACCCCAGGTGGCCATCTTAGACTAGATATCCAGGTTTTAGATGACTTTAGAAGTTTAAGGAGATGAATCCTTCTCTAGGTAGCACTAGCCTTTGTTCAGGTCTGAGGCAAAGGATGGAGAACTAGAATCTGTCATTCAAACAGTGAGATAAAGGGCAGAGCTCTCCTCTTGGTGTATTTACTGTCCCAGTCCTTGCTCTGGCACAGAAGTCAGACTGTGGCTATGCAGTTGCTGTTAAAAGATGCTATGCCCCATCTCAAAGTTAAGGTTCTCTTTCATAAGCACTGTGCAGCTGCAGTGCTCGTGCCTACATGCTTTTTCACTGAATTAGTCTGAGTCCCTTCTTACGAGGTTTCTAGGAAATATACTGTGACTGACCTGTGAAATTAATCAACTTTGCCAATGATACCTAAAAACTACCACCTTGTATTAACTTTGTTCTGCAGAGAGAACTACATTAGACATTTTCCTTGCTCGTTCATTTGGTTAAAAAAATCCTACAATGAAATGTGAACTAATACTTGCTGACCATTGTGAAATGGCTTTCACTTCAGTTTTTGCAGTAATTTTCCACAGTAATAGCAAGTATACATTTTTATCAGCTGGAAATTAAGTAGACAACTTTGTGCATTTATTTCTGAAATGTCTACAAAAGGGCAGTGTCATACTTCCATGAAGAAAAACCCCATGAGAAAGTTTAAACATTCTTTGTGAGGTACACAAACAGAAGAGACGTGGGTAAGTTTTATTTTCCTCCCTCTAAGACATTTCGATGACAGTAGAAATGCCTTCATTTTGATCAAGCTTTTACTTGTCATTCAAGGGCTTTTTGATTGAACAAGTCAAAAACCTATTGTGAAAAAATGATTTTCAGGCTTTTCATAGAGTCCCCCAAATTAAAATGAAAAGGCTTTCCTTAGTACGTAAAAAACCCCAAAACAATCAACCGACAATGGAAAAAGTATGCAATTTCCACATCTAACCCAAGAAGATTGATGGCTGGTAATCTTTCAGAGGTCATATGCCAGTTTATATTAGAGATTTGTTAGGTGTGGGCTAAGATATGCTCAGCCTTTCAAAGGATCCATTCTCTCGGCATTAACTTATTTTTCTGGTTTTGCTGATTTGGGAGCCTGGAGAGACTCACTGCTTTTCTCTCCCATGGGTCTTGCTTAGGAGGTTGTAGCTCTAGACTCCACCATCCAGAACCTGCCTGTGCCACCTGCTTGGCGCTGGGTACAAATCAGTGATCTCTGCAGTAGGCAGTGGTGGTGTGAAACGGGAAGAAATTTCAATCTTTCCATTTAGCGTTGCTCTTTTTGAATCCAACTCATTGGGTTGCATTGCTCACTCAGATGTGAATAGATTAAAGCCAGATGCCAGGCAACTGTGTGCAATCTACCTGTCTCTGCTGCAAAAAAAGGATAAAGGGAAAAACTACCAGTCCTAGAAGATTTTGCATCAGAAATGCAACTTCTGATGAAAAGAACGAATTGAGTTGACTGTTTCTCTGGCTCCAACAGGCCTACTAGTACACCAAAAAATCTTACATAGTTCAGTCACGAGAAAGTTAGGTTGCAAGAGCTTGCAAGGAAGAGAAGCTCTCACTGTTGTGCTCTGTGTGCCTGCAGGAGAGAACCTGCAAGTTCTGCTGTAGGTTTAGAGAGCAAAGATCAAGTGCTGGTCTCACACTATTGTAAACTGGGAAAGGACATCACCAGATCCATAAATCTGTTTGCAAATAATGACCAATAGGGAGGCAACTGGCCGAATATGAAATCTTGCAAATCGGACTATATAAGCTCTTAAAGACCTAGTCGTTTCTGCATTTACTCAGTAGGAGGGGAATTATGCAGGCACGAGTGCAGGCTGTCTGCAGCTCAGATAGCAGCATGAAGGAGACAGGCTGAAAAGATGCTAGTTCCTGCCAGAAACTAGATTATCCTTATTTTCACATAAGTAACTCTTTTTGTCTTTCTTCCCCCCTGACCCTTCTTGGTCAAGAAGGGCAACTCAGGGATGTGGTTTGGACCAAACGAATAATAAGAGCTAGACAGGGAGAGAGGTGAAGGCAGAAGGACATTCTGTGATAATCACCTCAGGAAAAAAAAAATAAATCTGAAGGGGTAGTATATAGTTTATAGTAGTGGAGTTATCCTGTGATGGGATACAAATCGAGTGATTTCTCACAGCAGGGAGCTGGTGAGGGGGAACTTCACTCTGGGGAGAATGCCCTACCATTACACTCCAGGAGCAGTGCAGTGGTACGCTGTGCCTCTCCCCTCGGCTGAACAAATGCCTCTTACGGCTAGACCTGAGTGAGAAAATGTGCACAAATCAGCAAGCACAGAGGTGAACAAGCTGAGACATGAGCTAGTTTCCATGTCCAATTCCTCTCAATAAGAAAGGAGAGAGGAAGGAAGGTAAGGAAAAAAAGAAATGCTGCCTGGACATGCAGCAGCTCCCTCTGTCATGGAGGGAGAGGAGTCAGAGTAGAAACTGGAAAGCTGGTACCAGCTGGAAATTTGTACCATTTTGTGAGACCAAGAGTGAGACAAACCCAATCAGAACTGTTATGCTGCCAGACCCATGGCCACTGGGACGGTGCACCTCTACGCCACCACCTGTAATGAAGTAGCAAATGAAACCAGCAGTGTCTATGTGCGTTGCAGTTAATGGGCGATGCTCCAAACCTAAGACCACTTGCAATTATGGGCTTCCCAGAGTTGTTACTCATCTGTAGTATTTTCGCTCTAGTCATATTTTCGCTCTAGTCAGCCCCGAGACACAAGTGCTCATCGCTTTTCTATTTCTCAAGTACCTTCGAAAACACAGGCAAGCCAAAACAATCATTTACTTTATTATATGGCAAATGTACACTAGTCACTTGGGTCCCCTCTAAGCACCAACTTTGGCAGTATATATCTCATTTTTGAGAAAGAAAAGACTGGATGCAAGCTATCCAACAATGTAGCACCTTAGATCTTTAGGGGAAACAGATGTAGCAAGCCTTAATTTTCTTAAGTGCTCAGCTAAACAACCACAGATAACAGAGAAGGTGCAGCAGGTAAACATTGTCCTTGGTCAGGGATGATGATCCTACCTTTCACACTGAATTTAGCAGCTGTTCCTGCCTTTTTGCATCCTTTCACCCTCCATGGTCCATTAAATGTGTACCCCGCTGCGCACATGCTCTTTTGCTTCAGGCAGCACTCTCAGCCATACTCAGTCCTCAGTGGAAAAATGTGATGTGCAAGACCAGGCTCCAGGATGAGGGCAGTTTACTGATCAAACCCACAAACTGTGACTGCATTGATTTAGTGCATATATATACAATACTAAAATGTACACACCTTTTTTCATTAATCCATAACATACTTATTTTATAACACATATTTCATTTTAAAAAGGAGAATTCACAGCTAAAGTGTATTTGAGAGACAGAAGTATATCTGATATATCATACATGTAAAAGGGAGCCCTAAAAAGCCCTAGTCAATCTGATGTAATCTCACAGATGACCATCCTTCGAGCAGGGACTGGACTAGACCTCCTGAGGTCCTTCCCAGAGTGGGTGATCTTGTGAAACCAGATAGAAAACAGCAGAGTTGTTCATATCTTTCAATACCTCGCTAATTTGGTAAGGATGTTTTTTAATTTCTGCTTTTCAAATTTAGTATGTATTGTCATTACCTCTCTTTGAATCAATCTTCACAAAGCTGAGATAACAGGATCTCAAGTGGAAACGAAGCAAATCACAATCAGCCAATCAAGTATGTCAGCATTCTTGTCCCAAACAGATAATATTAAGCTGGTTGAATAGTTTTGTAAGTAATTTCAATTTTCACCCCAAAGAATAAGTTTAACTGAGGACCCTTTTGTTATATTTACAAGTACCTCAGTCTGTTCATTGCTGGAGGAAGGTGATCAGCTCTCTGTGACTCTGTGAACACAGTTCTTAGGTGGAGGTGTTTGAAACTGTTAGAGCTTGGGCCTGGATCCACCTCACACAAAGCTAGGTACCTCATTAAGAGCAAAATTGGCTTGGGCTGCCTAATTATCAAAGGGAGAGGGAAGCAGCTCAGACCTTGAGGTAGTAATATGGATATACTCCTATCCTGACAAATGGAGAGTGCTGTCAGAATCATCAGCGTATATGCTTATCATAAATCTGACTTGTAGATGGGTATTTTTTCATGTTACACAAGTAAGAGTAAGTAGATTTTCTCCTGAGCCATTCAAGTAAATTTAGAAACAAATTGTGAGTACATCATAAAATAACATTGAATTAGTATGTTCATTTCATGGGCAGTTAACCTTTATGACTCTTAAATAATTGATTGCTTTAATACTTTGTTAATATTATTAGTTTCATTATTTTATGATCTCTTTTTCTTACCTTTGGCCTTTTATTACATTAGGTCTATAAATTTTCATAGAATTGATTAGTTACAAGAAAGAAGACGTTATGCTCTAATACTGTTCTGCCTTTCATGGAAGGGAAACACTTTTAATTTTGTTACTTATCTTTCTTCACAAGGATAATTGAAATACAGTGATTACTAATTAAATTAGTATAGCTGTGCTAGCTCTGCCAAAATGTTATGATTTATAGTTTTGGTCCAAAAAAAATGAGTAAAACTAAGCTATTTTGACAGTTATGTTATTCATTTATAATGCCGTATCTTAATCTTTCCAGTAATGTGTCATGACCTCTAAGTGTCTCAAATTATGTTACTTAATCATGCAGTAGCAAAGACAACTTGATACCATATAACATATAATATTGTAGACAAGATAAGAGCAAAAGGGTCAGGTCAAGCATTTCATATTATATGTTACATCAGAACTAAAAAGTGCATGAAACCCTGAAATGTCTCTGTAGGAAGCATTAGCCAGTCCATTTAGTTTCCTGAATAATATTTTGAGATGTGAATGAAATAAAATTGTCACATGAAAGTAGAGACACACTGAGATCAGCAATCAGATCTATGTTTCAATGGCTTCTTTGGTTGTTTGATGTTGAATTTTTTCTATCATCCTGGGGGCCTGACTGGCTTAGTTAAAATTTGTTAACTGCCTTGACTGATTTAACATTGCTACTGTCTAACATTGCTCCTAAATAGCAAATGAGCTTGATCCAACACCCACTAAATTGAATGGAAATGTTCCCAGTGGCTCTGACTGATATTGGAGCAGTTCCACTGTTTGTATCATTTATTAGGGCATTTTGTTTGGCATGATTTGAGAAGTCCTTTGGTAAGACTCGCACCTTTTTATCTGCATTAGGTTTGCTTTCCAAAATTCTGTCATTACTAGAAAGCTTTATTAAAGACCGGTAGAAACTTAACATCACTTGAAGCCTCACAATACAATCTTTAAAAGAAAATACATCTTTAAAAGGTATTTGTACTGCATATATAAATCTGGAAATATTTGGTAACAAATCAAATTTCAGAGCATGTTTTTTCTTATCGACCTATTCAGCTTCAGTGGAAAATTTTCAAATCATCTTACATTTACGGTGTAATTACTCAATTTGCTGCAAAAACTGGGTTCAGACTGGAATTGTGACTCATCTGCACATTACTAGTCTGTTGTTTTCTCGGTCATCACAGAATGGTCATCACAGTTATATTCACTAAATTTCATTTATTTTATATAAAGTAACCTTTTGATACTACTTTTTGTACCCTAAATAACCTAATAAACAAGATGTTTCTTGTAATGGATTTTCCTGGCAAAAAATGTATTTTGTAAATGTTCCCAGTCCAAGGTAATTTGTGCTAATGGCCAGTAACCATATTTGAAATATGACTAGTTTAATTGCCAAAATTAAGCCAATTTCTTCCATATGTCAATAAAGGTAGCTGCTCCAAGAAAGGCAGGTCCTGGGTATATACAATTAAGAGCCTGGTCCATAAAAGTTAATTTAGAATAATTTCTATACCATTACAAGGGAAAAAGTCTTAAATTTAAATATTAAGATGTTTGGACAGTGGCCAACATGGTGCACAGTAGCTGTCAATATATGCCACAGTTAGGGAAAATACACTCAAGTTCATGATTGTAGAATAACATGTTTCACTCAGGGAGCTTAAGCAGCAAGTCAACTCAGCTGAGATAAACTGCTTTATATGAAGCTTTACTTTTTTATTCAGATTCAAGAAGTCATTAAACATTTCCAGGTGTTATTCATGTGAAGCTTCCTTTTCTTAAATTTAAAGTTTTATCTTATGGAGATTACTGATGCAATTGAGCATGAACTGATTCTAAAGTGAATATGAAGAACTGGCGGGCAAAACTAAACTGATTTCATCTGCACTAGCTTCCCTTTTGTGACACTTCACTGACTTCAGTGGACTCACTTCTTGCCCATAAAAATGGGATCAAAATCACACCCAGAAATACAGTATATATTTCATTTGCTAATATTCAAGGAGTAGGTTCACAAACTATTAAACTTACTTACATAATAAGAAACCTATAAAATATCCAGTCTTAGATATCTGGATTTCCTTTTTTTCTAATCTCTAGAAACATACAGAATAGGGATGTATTTTTTTTTAATAAATGCCATAAATGTTCCAGTTTATCTATGCTACACCTTCTAGGATGAATGGCAATACTTAGATCATAGTGTTTGCTGAAAGAACAAGTAGGAAAATAAAAACAATGGATTTTTTTTTTTTTTTTTTTTTTTTTTTTTAAGAAACAATATAAAGCTTTTGCTGCTAATTGGGAAAACTGTATTTATTTTCATCTAGTTAAACTCTTAGGAGCAATTAGGAGATGCTCAACCTAAACTTAGTACAGTGACTCGAGAACAAGGTAATTGCTGTCATTGGGAGGTGATGGGCAAGGACAGACAAAATGAGATGATGCTGGAGGAAGCTGGGCTTCTCCACAATAGAAATATACCTATTATGGTTGGGGGTGGGAAAAGGGTGACTGTTTTCTGTATGAAAAATTACCTTTCTAAATCACATACTGTTTTGTTTGAAGATGCAGTTTTCAGTCACTATTTTAATTAGCTGTTGACCCCTAGCTGAAAGGGCTCATAGGTGTCTGCACAGTAGGGCCACTCAACAGAGACAATGAATGGGAATGGAAACCTAGCCAAAAGTGTTAGGACTGCACAGTTACATATGCAGACTGGTAGGTAATCAAACGTCCTGGTAATTTTGGGACCAGATCACCAGATCCAAACCCATTAACTCTATCTGGGTGCTGCCATGAACACAAAGGGACTGCAGAGCCCTAACACGAGTGAAGTCTGTAACAATACGGTTATGTTCCTGGTATCTTTTTCTTTTAAAAAATCCAAACCAACACCAAACTAAATCAACTTTTTAAAAGGGTAGATAATGACAGGACAAGGGTGAATGGACAAAAACTGAAGGAGGGAAGGTTTAAATTAGATATTAGGGGGAAGTTTTTTACAGAGAGAGTGGTGAGGTGCTGGAACAGGCTGCCCAGAGAGGTGGTGGATGCCCCATGCCTGGAGGTCAAGTGTGTTCAAGAGTGTTCAAGGCCAGGTTGGATGGGTCCCTGGGCAACCTTGTGTAGATCCAGGCCTGGAGGTTGGTGTCCCTGCCTGTGGCAGGGGGGTTGGAACTCTATGATCCTTGGGGTCCCTTCCAACCCAGACCTTTCTATGATTCTATGATTCTAAAAACCACAAAATCAGCAAGAAAGGAGTAAAAATATATTTAACTCATGACTATTTCTAAACTTAAGTTGTTATTGCTTACAACTTAAATTACCTCAGCAATTTTAAATGGCACACACTACATTCCCTGTCCACAAGTGTACTTCAGTATGTTCTGTAACTTCATCTTTAGATGAGGATGTATGGCTCATGTTACTGATTACATTTTCTTGGAAGATCATGCATACACATGGAAGCTCACAATATGGGCTCTTAATGAGATGGATGCAGTTCCCATTTTAGAGATGGTATTTTTTAAGACAATTTTTGTTTCTCATAATATTACGGATAACTCAGAAAATAGGTCAGTTAGTTACTGAATGGAAGTTAATTCAGCTAAACCTTTCTTACCTTTTACAGACCAAAATGCTGGATTACGTGTACTAGCTACAACACCTGTTGCTTAGTATCGTATAAAATACTGATAGATTGACCTTCCATCACATTGCAAAGCTTTGCTGGTGTCCTAGGCATTTGTAAGGGAGGAAGAACCAAAACAGGGTTCAATTTACTTGCTGGTTTGGGGTTCTACTCAATGATACCGCTGCTTTTGATATTTCAGATTGTCATGATATGGTGAGTTGTAAATGAAGTCAATGTGCCTAAAAAGTACAGACAACTGTCCTTTTTGGAGTGTGTGTGATGGATTTCCTAGTGTCCCTAAATGCCACAAAGCTAATGAGTCTTAAAATTTCTAGTAGAATTTATAAATCTTAAAAAAAAAGGGGTCTTTTTGGCAAATATTGAGGTACATGCATAAAGCCAAAACAAAATATCTGGGTTGACTTTGTATCAAAAGCCTTCCAAAGAAGACACTTAAAACAATTTACAGATGAAATCATAAAGGTCAAAGGATATCCTGTAATGACATTTTAAGTTTTCGCTGGTAATTTGTGACATATTGTACAAATCTTTTCTGCTGTGCTGTGCATATACACATATGTTCTGTAACATCTGGAAGAAAGCAGCTTTTGCTAGGAATGTATCAGCCAGGGGATTTCTGAGAGATCATAGATTTGTGCCTGACTAAGGGAATAATTTTTGCTTTCCAAAGTTGAAAACTAGGAATGATAGTTACTGTTCACTAATCATTAAGTCAAATGGTCCATTATTGGAATATCTGAGATAATTATCAAAGCTGGCAGAAAACAGTCCCGCTATTGGAACTACTATTTGTATCAATTTATGTACGGACATTATTTTATGATTCTGCATTTGTGTGATTCTATCTGTAGAAGAAGAGCAGAAGCTCTGAGCTTATACAGGACATTTGACTGATTTAAGACATCTTTCTATATCTTGAGTGAAAGGACCTCCTTCCCTATGAAAACCTCTTTGAGAGTGTTTGATAAAACACACTTAAATAAGCATCAAATGTTAAAGCAGAAGAGAAACTAACAAGTCTCACATTATTCTGTACACTGAAGTATTTATTATCCTAAGGGACATTACTGGTCACAGTAATGTTTTCTTGGTCATAACAGGTTTTCCTGATACTAAAGAATAGATTTTTCCATTATATTATTCTATAACAAGCACTGAAGAGCAGCTAAACTGTGATAAGGTAAATTGAGATCCCTGTTGTCCTGGCTGTTTTATTGCTCATGATAAGCAGTTATCTGATAGAGGTGTGTTCAGCTGGAAAAGCATTTCTCGTGCCACTGAATCCTTTCCTGTCATCCTGTGTCCCCCCAGCCCTGATTAACACAATGCTGAAATATAACATCAACTCCATTTGCCTTCCAAACCGCAACCTCACAACTCTTCCAATAACCCTATTGTAAATCTATGAATCTATACAGTAGGAGAGAACAGAAGCCACAAGCTGTAATGAGCCATAGAGGAACTCAAGGTCATCACCCATGTCTGAGAGGCCTTCAATATGAGAGACTTTGTTAGCTGACAGAAGTGGATTTAGGAGAATGCATCCCCTAGAGAAGGTAAAAAAGGAGATGAGCTCTCATTGTCTGATATAATCTTCTTTCCTCAGCCTGTTAACCTTAAAATTGGAAATAAGGTAAGGTGGCTTCACAACAGGCTAGCTGTGAAAGTGCACAGGGCAGTGGGCTGCGAGCAGACAGCTGAGCTCCACCAGCTGGAAGCCAGTCAGAAAGGAACTGCACTGGAAAATTTATTGCTTGATGGACTGCAAATTAATTAAACACTAATGTTGCAATCCAATTAAACCTTGTCCCTTACATTCTGTCTAGGTACCCATGTGCTTGGGCAACAACTTAAAGAAAACGAGAAGAGCTGATTGCCTTAGTAGAAATGAAAAAAGTATAAATAGAAAAGACATCAGCACTACATTTCAGCCAAAAAAAGAGTAGAAAAAGAGTATGAAGCAAGTTTTACATAATGACTTCTCAAAGGAACCATAAAAGCAGCTGCTACAGCAGACTCTTTACCTGGTGTGACTGTCCAAACACTTCAGCTTGCATTTGAAAGCAGACGGACAGCTCCAGTTTGCAGCATTCCTTTTATACATTTTTATGCTAATGCATTCATGTTTTCCTTCGGGATATTTTTTTTTTCCCCCCATTATAAGTGCCAGCCTAAAGTTTTAAGAACTTTCTTTTGCTTGAAAAAAGATGTTCTTGTCAAGGGGAAGGGGCGATGTGACTTTCAGGAATATCCAGCTGAAGCTAGCCTTTAGCTACTTTTTGTTGCTTTATCTTGACACCGTCTACTCTGGAACATAAATACACACACAAAAAAAGCCTCTCGCAGGAGATGTCCTTCTGACTCTGTAATGAAATGTTACTAAAAGAGCCTACAATCAGCACTGGGGAAAAAAAGGGATCATCAATGCAGAAAAACAGAGTCATGTTTCAAAGACTGACAGCATACCTAAATCCGGATGCCACAAAGCAAAGGCCAAGTCCCACTGAAGCTAAACAGCAAACCTTCTCTTAATTTCAGTGGAGGAAGAATGTGGAGGTATATCTGAGCTTTAATAATCTCTGGGGAAGAAGAGCGCAGAGGGGTAGGAAAGGTGAGTAACAAATAAAGTCTACTATTTAGATCCTGGAAAACAGTAGCAGCAACTTTATAGAGTGCATTAATGTAGGGCTCCTGGGAACTCCTTCCTATTTTACCACTTATGCTGGGGAACATGTCACTTTGGACCTTATTTTGAAAGCATTAGCTTTATTTAGTCAGCTAGCTGAGGACCTGGTCCATGCAGCAGTTATACACACCAATAGGACTACGCCTGTGTGAGTATCTGCCTTAACAGAGATCTTAATCTACTGAAGCAGCAAAAAATGTGACTTAAGGTCAGGAGCCTGTTTTTACAACAGTTAAACAGTTATACCTACTCTGATTCACAAAGGATTGAAAATGAAGCTTGCTTTTTTTTTTTTTTTTTTCATCAGTCTGTGATTTTTTTTATATAAAATAGTATTTGTTCATCAGAAAACTAACATATCTCTCTGTACTTTGGATTTATCATAGGAGCTGGAAGGCACAGGCACTCTCATGAAATTCATTTCATTAAAGTCATGCAGCCTTTTATGTGCTAGCAGAATTTCTTATGTGTGACAGTTGCCGAAAGGAAGAATAAAGTGAGGGGGAAAGTGAAAGAAAGAAAAAGACCAATGCAAATGTTAGAATTGAAGAACAGTAAAAAAGTTTTGCAAATCCAGAGCATCGAGATCCTGTAGTTAGTGTGGTTCCAACAAAAACAGCAAAAAACATTGCTCACAGGAAGCAATTAGATAGTTGAGATGAAGAAAGGATGTAACAGCTATAGTCAAAAATACATTAAGTGAGTATTATATCCTAAGGGCATAACGATTTATAGTCTCCTAAATATCTCACTACGTATTCTGATTTTGATGGGGCCCTCTTAAACACTATGGCAGGTGAAGACTTCTATCAAGACATGTTAATCTGGCTCTTGGGATGTCTGAGGAATTCCTGTGGAGAGAACTAGAAAAATGCTCAAACTCACAGAGAACAATTATGAAGTGTTAAACTGGGTGTTAAAGATTTCTGAAGTTGCCTGGTATCACATAATAAAGTTGAAACAGAGAATTCAAATAACACTTGGGCAGAATACAGTTTTTCCTAATCATTCACTCTGGGGAAAAGTTTCTAGTTGGATGCTGAACTGAATTTCAGTGGTGGTAAAAAGCAGAGTAGACAGACTGTTCCATGGGTGGACAGTGATGTCTTTTCATCTTATTCATTATTAAATACAAAATAATTCACTCTTAGTTTATACAAAGCTGTTTAACATACAGAAGAAAGAACCCCTGTGTCGTGGTTTAACCCCAAATGGTAACTGGACCACGCAGCGGCTTGCTCACCCCTTCTCTCCCCAGTGGGGTGAGGA
>JMFS01033507.1:0-11284 GCA_000699545.1 Podiceps cristatus
GGAGAGAAGGGGAGGTAGCGGTGGGAAGGCTCAGCGCCTCGGGTTGGGGATTTCTTCAGAAGCGTGGGCCTCCTGTGCTGCCACCTCAGGTCTCCTGCCCGAAGGCCCTGGGATTACTGAAAGATCAGGAGCCACTTCTGTAGTTCCTTAGAGTGGGATGATGACAGAAAAGGAAAGCTTTTAGTTCACTAAAATATCGATAGAGAATGCCAAGCTCTGCTTAATGCGATTTTCCCAGCACGCAAGAGATACTAAAGTAAATCACTTTCCTCTGTCTCTAATAGTTTGATTTTTGTTGTTTAGCTGGCAAAGAAATACCACCCCGATACGAATAAGGATGACCCGAAAGCTAAAGAGAAGTTCTCGCAGCTGGCAGAAGCCTATGAGGTAATACGCAGGACTTTATTGTCGTGAAAAGGAGGAAAGATTGGAGGGTAGATGGGGGAAACATTTCTTCTGTGCGTTTCCTGTAAAACCGTGGCTGTTTTTCATGCCTCGTACTTCAGGCGTGAGTGCCGCTGTTCCGGTGGTGTTCCCAGGATGTTACTTGGCCCAAGAATCTGATTTAGCTGAGTATGTTTTTTGGGCTCTTTGAATTTGTGCTCTTTTTAGCAATGAGCGAGTGACGCAGATGCTGGGGTCACTGTGACGGAATTATTGGTCGGCGTAACTAAAAGCACAAAAATCCCTGTCAGCAGTTACCAGCTGTTTGAGACAGGTACCTTCCACGGTGCTCCCCAGCGCCCTTTCTTCCCACTCTCAGCTTGGTCAGAAACCTTCTTGTGGTGGTTGTGCTTTCGTGGGTTTTCGGATTTACCCCGGCACTCGTACCACCAGCTTTCACCCAAGGTATTAATGATGGAATATATAATGTAAGTTATTCTTGCTTATTATAAATTAGTAAGATCCCGTTGTTTTCCTGGTGGCAAGCGGGGAGATACCATGGAAGAAATGGCTTTTCCGTAATTCGTATGCAGCTGGGAGCTGGGCTAGCCCTCCTGATGGCAAGGAGGCTGAGAACCTGGGCGCGTGGCGGTAGCGCCGGTAGCCTCGAACTCTCCCGAGAGACGCCGCTCTGCAGATAGACGCTGCCCAGTTGCTCAGGATCTGGGCGGGGTCCTGATGGCATCTTCCTTTTGCTTCCAAGGTGTTAAGTGATGAAGTGAAGCGGAAACAGTACGATGCGTACGGCACGGCTAGTTTTGATCCCGGCGCAACAGGTGCCGGCGCTGGGCGGCAGTACTGGAGCAGTGGTCCGTCGATTGATCCGGAAGAGCTTTTCAGAAAAATCTTCGGGGAGTTTTCGGGATCCCCTTTTGGTGATTTTCAGAACGCCTTTGACCAGCCGCAGGAGGTACGAAGTGCATTTATTTTCAGAGTAATGAAAATGAGAAATGAAAACCAGAAGAGCTGGAGAGGGACACTGGTCTGTCACAGCTCGCTCCGAGAGCGAGCTTAAGCAAAGATTTTGCTTCTGGGAATGTCAGCACGTTAGTTGTCCCCTTGTATGGGTGGGAGAGTCACGTGGTTTGGGTAAGCCGTGCAGATACCTTCTCCGCACACCTCCAGAGAGTGTTTTTTCTGGACCTCAGCTACTTCATCTGGTGTTTACAGACACCGGTTGGTGCTGCCAAACAGTTCCATTGTTGCAGAGGCATCTTTTCTGCTGTACGTCGATTTACATACATCTGCTTTGATCTGTAATGCTAAAACCCACAAAATACCTTTGAACTATAAACCAAGCCTTCCGGGGTCAGGTTTGGCTGCTTAATTGGCTTAATTTTGCAACTTAATTGGCTTAACTTAGCAGTGGAGCCATAATAAACCAAAACCTATGTCTTGTTCTTTGCACTGCAGCTAAATGCTCTTTTAAGCATGGATGATGTTGATTCATGTGCTGTCTTCAGAAATGCTTGGGATTCAGCACTTCTGGCTGCACTAAAAAATGGCCTTTCTATCATAGAATTTCCTATTTTGTGCTGTCATCTTTGCTGCTGTAAAGAGTTTATTGAGGAAGGGCTTGGGATTCATGGGGATTGAAAGCCTCTTCCCTTGCCTGGTGCTGCATTCTATGATTCTATGATTCCCATTAAACAAGGCCTTTAAAAGTATTAAGAGTCTTCCTGAGGGTAGAAAAACGCTTGACTTCTATTTTTACTTCCTCCTTCTATATTTTTAAATCGTGTTTCTGCTATGCAGCTGCTCATCAGACTGGTGAAATCACCCTTCCTGCAGTGTTCGCTATCCTGTACTCCTCTTTATTTATATGAGACAGGTTGCCGCTTCCTGAAGTGAGGCAGAACCTTTCTGAATCTGTTTCTCCCCGCCCTCTATCACCTGGATGCATTTTAAGCATTGATATTTTGCCTGAAACAATTTCAGCCTGCTTAAGACCCCCTCGCACGTCAGCTGTAGATTGATGTCCCTGTCTCCTGCACAGTACATCATGGAGCTGACCTTCACCCAAGCTGCGAAAGGCGTTAACAAGGAGATCGTGGTGAACATCAACGACTCCTGTGAGCGATGCAGTGGTAAAGGACACGAACCTGGTACCAAAGTGCAGCGCTGTCACTACTGCAGCGGCACCGGCATGGTAAGTGCTTTTTAAGACACAGGGTTTGCCGCGCTTTTCCTTGTTGGGGCAAGTCAGTCCCTTCCACGGTGGAAAAATTCTCACTACGGTCATCAGCTTATCTTGGGTGAAGCCAGGTTAATGTAAAAACATGATGTTAATATGCACTAGGGAGGTTTCCTTTGTATTAAGGAAGTGTTCTGGCCACCTAAAAGCACTGGCCTTCAGGGCTCTGTGATCTGGTATCGTACATCCAGCAAACCATATTTATAGAATGGAACAGTTCTGAAATTACTTAAGCATAATGTCCCAACTCTGAAATCGCTCAGGCCGTAGATGGGATACTTTGAGGGGTGGAAGAAGGCGATGGTAGCCTGAGGGTGATCGTGAAATGAGGAGCTGCATGTTACTTACTGGAAGTAATGATCAAGCTTCAGGCTTTTAATTTCCACACATCAGAATGGGTACCAGCAATCCCCATCACCAGAAAATCATTCTGCCCAGAAAGATGGTCAGAGGAGACTGCAAGCTCTTCCCACGGCTTCCGCGTGCGGCTCAGTCTGGCAGGTGGCTTTCACATTTCAGTCCGTAGCTTAGTTTCTGTGACTTTTCCCTGGAGACTGGCAATAATTCATGCAGGGGATTGTCCTTGGATTCCTCAAAATAGACGTTTGTAGTTCCTTGTGAAATAGCACTGTAAGGAGCTTTGTTCCTGCTTGCGCGTTAAATCCTCGGAGGAAGCGTCGGGTTTCCTTTCCCCTCGCCATGAGACGCTTGCTGATAGGAGTGATGGTTTTCAGTGGAAATCAGAACACGATGGCAATTGACTCTGATCCAGCTTCTTGCGAGCAGATTTGGATTTTGGAGCCGTTTTTTTGCTCCAGCCCTTGCTAAAGGGTATCGCTGTCCTGTCGGGTTGTGTGTGCAACCTGAGGAAGACTCAAATGTGCTGGGCCAGTCTCTGTCAGTTGTGGTGTGGAAGTGAAAAGTACCATCTCGGTACCAAATACGTGTACAATCTGTGTTTTCTTCACTAGGAGACGATCAACACCGGCCCTTTTGTAATGCGATCTACGTGCCGACGATGCGGCGGTCGTGGTTCCATCATAACAACGCCATGCGTAGTATGTCGAGGAACGGGGCAAACCAAACAGAAGAAGACGGTGATGGTTCCTGTGCCAGCTGGTTAGTGTGTACTTGTGTGCTGCTCTCTGGTAAATAACTACAGTTAATTGCTTTGCACTTGCCTCCGAAGCACGGCCGATGTCAGAGCAACGTAAGAAATTTTGCTGCAGAGAAGTTACCTTACGAACAAGGCAGGCTGATAGCGTGGCAATTGAAAGGGCTAGTAATGGGGTGAGCTTTCTGGCCCTGGATATAAATGTTTGCTTTGCCCTTCATGAGCTGAGGTTTTGGTTCGTGCATGGATCTTTCTAGGCAGCTTTTGAAGAGCAAAACTTTCAAAAGGTTTTGTTGCTTTGGGTCTTTTGTTTGTCCTCGATGAAGCTTGGAGAGAGGGTGGGAATCTTGAAAGCCTCAGCTTGGCTCGGAAAAGTGTGCTGATGGCCTTCCTCACCAGAGAGGACAAAACCAGGGGTGAGGCCGAAGGCTTCCTTCTTTGAGACCACCCTAGGTGAGTGGCCTGTAACTTTCCTGCAGCTTGCGGAGGCTGCCCAGTGTTCCCTCGTCTGATGTGTTTCCCCGAAGGACTTCTCTAGGGATTGAAGTAATGAGCCTGCTTGGGGCGTAGTGATCTCCTCAGGGGTGCTGACACCTCCCTCCCTTGGCCACAGCTCACGGGCTCCTGCAGAGAGTGTTACTGTGCTGCCCGCTGGTCCTGTGCCTCGTGCTCCTGGATGCTGCGGTGCCCGGCTTTTGGGGGTGGCAGGTGTTGTAGGTATTCAAGTAACACGTGGATTATAAGGCAAGGTAACTTTTTTTTTTTTTTCCTCTCGTTGCAGGTGTTGAGGATGGGCAGACAGTTCGCATGCCTGTGGGGAAGAAAGAAATCTTCATTACGTTCAGGGTACGTATCGTTACACTGTTGTCTGTTTTCAGTATTGAAGTGGTTGCTTGTTCCCTTTGCAACTGCCTGGGAAGTCTGAGTGAATGGGGGATGGAGGAGGAAGAGCGAGTGATCCTCTGAAGCAGCTGAGGTAACACGATCCAGGTGAACTTTCTGAGATAGCAGAAGATCAGCATTGTAACGAGCGGTGTAACGTTAAGTCTGCTCGTGAAGAATCGCACTGCTTGTGCCAGGACGGGGCCCTTAGAGTAGCGTCCATCAAACTGCAGAGTAGGTTCTCGATGCCTTGACTCTTTGACTTGGAAATGCGAAGGAGCTGTCTGCTGGCAGGGGTGGGAGCAGGGAGGAGGGCCGTGGGCGTGCCTGCGAGAGGCTGGCTGGTCAAGCGTCCCTTTGCAGACACACGGTAGGTGCTGCTTAGCACATAGAATCATAGAGTCACTTACGTTGGAAAAGACCTTCGTGATCATCAAGTCCAACCGTTAACCTACCACTGCCAAGCCCACCACTAAACCACGTCCCCAACCACCACGTCTACATGTCTTTTAAGTACCTCCGGGGATGGTGACTCCATGTTTTGTAGCTGGGCCCTCTTCTCCTGGCGGTATCCTGCCATATGCATCTCTGTCAAGGAGACAAATTTTTTTCAGGGCTGTTTTTGTGGTGCAGGATTTAATTCTTCTGCTTGTGAGGCCACTGCAAAGGTGGTTGCCTCCTTCTTCTCTTCTGGCTTTCCCCTGTTCAGGGGGCTGGGCAAGGCAGCGCCTTCTCTGTCTCTGCAGAATCACGCTGACCGGTTACCAACAGGACTGGGGGACGGAGTTGCTGAGATAGGCAGCAGGCATCCTCCTCAGCCACCGGCTATTTATGGTTATGTCAAGAGCCATGTTTTTCTAAAAGACTGAACGTTAACTTACATTGTTAGCCATGCAGTTTGTGGACGGTAAAGGGTCTGACTGCAGCATTCTGGTATGTTTTCTTCTGAGGACTTTCAAAGCCGTTTGCCGTGAGAACTTCGTTGTGTTGTGCTCACTTCTCTTTGGAACTGCCTGCCTTTTAGGTTCAAAAAAGTTCGGTGTTCAGAAGAAATGGAGCAGATATCCATTCGGACCTCCTTATTTCAATAGCACAGGCTGTTCTGGGAGGCACAGCCAGATGTCAAGGCTTGTACGAAACAATCAATATCACAGTAAGTACCATTACGTGGAAGAGCTTGGGCATAAAATGATGTGGGACAGCAGAGACTTCTCCTTTGCTGCAAGGGTGGTGCCAGTATGGAGTTCCCGAGTTCTTCAGGACAGAGCACCAGGTAGTTTGTGACCTGCTTTGGTTCCCATCCCTGTGCAGGGACAGGGAAAGGAGGGGCTGGGTGGATTGCCGGGCAGACCCCGTCTGAGGTCTACAGGCGATGCCAGGTTCTTTACTTGTTCCTTCAAAAGCTGCCATCGTTACTGACTTCGCTTCTGAGTGGGGCCGGAGGCATGAGCGTACCTGATCTCTCCCATCCTACTTTAAAGCCTGCTGGAGAAGTAGTTAATTTTTATAGACACGTAATCATGATATAAACAGTTAAACTAGAGTAACAAACACAACCCCTCTGTGTTCATAGATACCCCCTGGTATTCAGCCAGACCAGAGAATTCGAATGAGTGGGAAAGGCATTCCCAGGGTTAACAGTTACGGCTACGGAGACCACTACATTCACATAAAGATAAAAGTTCCTCAGTAAGTAGAGCTAATGCAAGTTTCTGTGATGTCTTGAACTTTTTGCAAACCATGCTGTTCAGAAAGATGTTGTGAAAAATTCCTCACTGCTTTATCAAGATGATTAATTTCTTGCTCTGCTTTTTAATCTAATGCGAGATACCTTCCCTCCCTGCCCCCCCCTCCCCCCCAAATAATACCATTTGGCAACCCAGCTCTAAAAATCCTGAACCCTGGAAATACCTAAGTAGTTCTGCACCTGCGCCTTTGCCCGGCTAGCTGTGATTCTGCCTGGATCCCGCTTCCCTAAGTTCAGTGTTCTGGCTTAAACACACCTGTGCTCTCACACCTACAGCTTCAAGGAACTGAAGCCCTTGCAGTGGCTTTTCAGCCTGCTTGGCCACCCTCTGCTCCTGCAGCGAAGGGAACTTTTTAGCTTGTATCGCTGCACTCGGCAAGGGAGTTGTTTCCTGAGGTCTGCCCGCCAGATGTGTGTTGTGCTGCAGCGCCGCACGGTTCTTCTCAGCATTTCAGAATACTTCGGTTTTTCACTGCAGTTTGGTGAAATGCAGAGGGTCGTATCTCTTCGCTTCCACTGGGGCTTACTCTTTATATCGCCCGTTTTAAGAGCGCGGTAGGGACTCTCAGTGTATGCCAGGTGTATTAATCTTGTCCTTCCAGTAGCTGCCTCTCGCGCATTAAGGTTAAGGAGGTCCGTAGATCCATCTGTCCTTGCGGACAGCCATAACCAACGCCTCTGCTTTCCACCTGCAGGAGGCTGACAGATCGCCAGAGAGCCTTAATGATGAGCTATGCCGAGGACGAGGCAGACGTGGACGGCACGGTGAACGGAGTCACAAATACAGCATCAGGTGAGCGGTGGGAATTGGCGCTTCTTCCTCAGGGAGTTGGCGTGGGAGTGCAGAGTGCTTCCGGAGGGTTCCTGGGGAGGAAGGTGAGCCAAGGTCACCTTGAGACAGCGTGTCAGCACAACCTGCCAAGCATGCTCTATTGGAGATCGGTTTAGTATGGTGGTAAGAGGCTGTAGCACAAAGCAGGGAGGTAGCCTCTTCCCAGAAAGCTTTACTCGGATACTTGCTGGGGAAATCTGTCTGTGAATAGAGAGCAGGTATTGAGATACTCCGGGGTCCTGACGAGTTGTGGTGGTGAGTGCCTTCTGCCCCTGCGCCAGAAGGAACTTGTCTAGTGGCAGAGGTAGAAAAAGAGAACGTGCTTCAGGCCAGTTTTCTGTGTGAGCTAATCCGTTGTGCTTCTGACCGCAGCAGGGACGTTTCTCCTCAAAAGCTGGAGGGGAGTACTGCTGTCAAGGCTGCTCTGAGCCATGCTCTGCACGTGAGGGAATCTTGGACAGAAACCTTCATTGGTGCTGAGCGCTGGCTCCAGTCAGCATCCAGCGTGATGGAGTGAACTCAGCTGGAGCTTTGTAAAGCTGCTCTTTTCGGCTCCAGATCAAAAATTTCAGTTCAGCAGTTATGTAGTTTAAGTTTCAGGGGTGAGGTACCTGGCATCAGTCACAGTTAAAGGCAAAACATATGGTAGAACATTAAGGCAAGAGCTTTGTCTTTTGCTGCTGGAAAACATTTTTTTTCTTTTCTCATTCTGGAGCTGGTTGGATTTCTTTCTGAGCTTGAAACCAAAAAGGACATTTATGACTGTGTACAGCTAGGCAAAGGTGAGCGTCTTTCAGAGCTGCTAAATGATCCCAGGAACTCGGGTCCTCTCTACTGCATGTGCCAACGCCTGAGGAATACAGGCTGAAGTTCAGCGTATTGGAAGGCAGTGTCTGCCAAATACTTACTGATGTTCTGCTTTCTAGTGCTTCCATAACACAGAAGTTACGTCTTTTCCGCTGAGGGTCAGCCTTGGGGGGGGAAGGGGAGAGATCTCTGACACATAAACATCTTTAAAAAGCTGGAATGAAAGTTTTGTGCTTAAAGGAGAAAAAATGCTCTATTTGTTTTTTTTAAAAGTAAACCTGCCAGTTTTTTCCTGAAATACCCTGAGTGGATAGAGGCGTGTTCTGCCGCAGGCCTTTATTTCATAGCATTGCATCAGTCTGAGCTCGGCACTCGGCCGTGGGAGGGCGGGGAGGACCGGACTTCGTGTTCTCTGTGCAAAGAAAAGCTTGAGGAGGGTTCAGGGGTCTTGTTATTGACAGTTGTACTGAGGAAAAAGCAGAACAATCTGCAAAGCAGCGTGAAACCATACCGGGAGCCTGCCTCGCGTCATTCTGCTGCAATGCTCAGACAAGCAGTATCAAGGAGAAAATGAACTCCTTTGCTCTAAAGGGTCGTGACACCACCATGAAACGGGAAGGCGGATTGTTCCAGGGACCGGCTGTGGTCAAGCTGACAAGTTGTTTTTAGCAGCAGAGTCTCACTTCCAAGTGTTTGTTTTCTAAGCCTGTGGGGCCCCTGACACGACGGTGCAGCACGAGAATTCCCTCACTGGTTGGAGGGCTGGGAACGGTGTTGCCTGGGCTCACGGTCTTCTCTTCCACTTCTGGGGTCCGGGTTCTCTGGTGCTTCCCTTACAAGTGGTCCAGTACTGTGGCTCGCTGCCAGGTGCGGCCCTGCGTGACCACTTGCAGGCAGAGATGCCTGTACACGAGGATGCTGACAAAACCAGCAGATTTGGCCATTCCAGGCTAAAATAACCCTCTCACTGCTTCGGGGGTGCTGGCTGCTGGTGGGAGATGTATCTGACTGCAGGCCTTTGCTGTTTGTGTCCAGGTGGCAGGGCCACGGCTAGCGCTGATGCAGGCGGGGATAGGCCTGAGGCTGAGGAGAACAAGGAGGGATTCCTTTCCAAACTTAAGAAAATGTTTAGCTCCTGACACCCCGTCTGAGGTAGGAGGCCTCTTGTGTTTTATTGTCGTCTTTTCCCTGTACCAAGCAGAACTTGCCCTTCTTGGGAGGTGGAAGCAGCAAAAGCACAGCATTGCTTCTCACTTAGCCTCAGGCCTTCCAGCCCCTGCTGTGAAAAGCCCTAGCTGTCCCCCGTCACCTGGGGCAGAAAGCCAGGGACTCCAGTGCGTTGTCGCTGCAGCAAAAAGCAGCGAAAACGCCGGATACATCTTCAGGGGGTTGCTGGCCTTGGCTCCGGCTCTGCTTCCGTGTCCACTCAGTGGCTGGACCCGATGCAAAGCACCGAGGTCGTTCCCATGAGCTGGTAAAGGTGGGACCGGGCCCTTCTGCTGCCTCGGCAGAGCCTCCGGTGCCGGTACGCTCGGCGGGACTCACCCCTACCGCAGGCGTCCAGCACCATGAAGGAATCGCTCCGTGCCATAAAGCATGGCAGAGCCCCCGTCGCACAAGCGAGGGCAGTGTTACTACTCAGGGGGCCGGGTAGTTGGTGTGGGCCTGCTGCGAGGGAGCGCTGCAGACTTGCAGTCACCTAGGGCAGACGGTGGTGCCTTGGGCTCCGGGGGCTCAGCTTCCTGTCGCCCCAGGCTTCGAACTTCTGTTCCGCGCGGCTGACGAGGCGTGACGGCAGCTCAGGCGGGGAGGCGCTTGCAAAGTGGGCTGCTGTGCGCCGCAGGCCAATTCGCTCAGGGAAACGTTAAACTTTTCTCTTGCTTTAACTGCAGGAAAACGTTCTACTGGAAACTAAGAGCCAGCAGCAGCGGATCATTGCAGTTGGGGATGAATCTTTCTGGCAGCAGGGCCTGGATGTTGGTCAGCAGCGCAGTGAGAACCCCGGCTGGAGAGGCTACATACCACTGAGGCACCAACAATCGTCACGCTACGCACCCTACCCACCGTCCCAGGAAAGGGGAGTGAAGGAAAACACCAGCTTTGCAGAAATGCAGCTCGCCCTTGAGGTTGCCCCAGAGCCCCTACTGCTGCTGGAAGCTTCTTTGGTAAAAGTGAAAAGTTGAAATATTTAGAATCCAAACCAGAGGAAATGTGAAATAAAAGTTGTCCTTCCAGCAGAGTGGAGCAGTTTGCTGTATGGCGTCCAAGATGGCTGCCGCTCCCTCAGGTGCCCCTCTGAACGCTAGGCGTGCTGGGCAAACTCGTCACCGCTTATTTTCTCCTAGGAGCCTTGGTGGGCCAGTGAGTTTTACCTCCATCTTCACGCTGGCCCTCCTTGCTGTCCTGCATGTCTGCGAGGGGTTGTCTCCCCGGGGCTGGGACGTGGCCGAGCCCAGCTGTCCTGGCTCCCTCTGCAGCCGTGGGGTTTCGTTGTCCTGCTGTTTTCCTGCACGAAGGGCGGAAAGGTTCCCCCCCACAAAACCCCTTTAGTTACAACACCAGTGCTGTTGCATCTGAAGGGGTACAAGGTTATCACCAAGCCCTTTGCCAGTTTGGGACGAAGCCTTTTATTACATTAGCGCAACCCCCACAGCATAAATGATCGGTCAAAGGGTCATTGTTCCTACATGTGTGAGAATACAAAAGTGAAGTGGATCACTCCCTCCGGGAGGAGGTGAGCGCTTGCAGTGAGTATTTTCATGGTTACTCCAGCCCGCTGTTAGCTACACCGTGCAGGTACCATCGCCCACGTACTAACCGACCAGCTAACCGAGGCCGGGTCGTAGTCTTGCCCTTAATTTGCTGAAATAAAGCACGCCTTGCCCCCCAGTTAAACTGTCTGTAAAGTGATTCTGTATCCATGTAAATAAGATTGACTTCATAAAGATATTTAACACGTGCTGTGCCTGGCTGCCTTCTCTGCTCTTCCATCCTTTCCCTCCCCCAGCAGCAGGAAGGAAGGGCTCCTCTGGACAAGGAGGGGATTGGGCTCGAGCATCTGTCCAGTGGCTGCGAGTGACTTCGAGCACAGGCAGAGAGGGCCAAAGCCCGGAGCTCTTACCTGAGCAGGACCATAGGAGCCACGTGCTCCGGAGAGAGCGTCATCCCGGGAAAACGAGCCACCCCCCGCCTGCCGGCCAGGAAGACACCCCGAAGCACTAACCAAACACCTCCCCGAGGCGTCGCGCAAGGGTTGCGCTTCTC